>CAOLHI010004613.1:0-138009 GCA_948474755.1 Ctenosaura bakeri | reverse complement strand
CAGAGAGGAATCTTGTCACACTAGCTTTTCTGTGTCTATGAATGTTTTCTATAATCTTGCAAAGCATGGCTCTTCAGCAATTTAGTATGTTTCAACCACAGCTTGTATTAATATATGCACACTATGAAATAAAAATGTGGTTATCACCAAGAACAGAAGGGTGGATATTGTTCAGGGAAAAGGAAAGAAAGAGGAGAGGAAAGAGAAAATGCACGGAAGAGATCCCACGTAAACATTAGGAAGAACTTCCTGACTGTAAGAGCAATTCAACAGTGGAATACGGTGCCTTGGGAGTGTGGTGGTCTCCTTTGCAGGTTTTTAAACAGAGGTTGGATGGCCATCTGTTGGGAGGGCTTTGATTGTTTATTTCTGCATGGCAGGGAGTTGGACTCAATGGTCCTCGTGGTCTCTTCTAATTCTATGATTATGATTCTATGCATCCATAAAACTCTCCCCCGTTTTACAAACTATGGTTTCTGGCAGCTGGTATTAGGCCTGTGCAGCACACTTGCCACCTCAGAAGAAACTGTCTGCCTTTCTAACACTGGCAAGTGAGAGGAAAAAACCTACACATTTTGTTTATCCCATGTTTTCAATTTCTTCTAAATGAGTTTGGGTGTGGCCACGGCTTGAGAACGACCAGTAGAAAATTATGGAGAGGTAGAAGCAAGCAGAGGTGACTTTGGAAATGCACACCACTCTTGCTGTCTCTCAGACATAAAATGTTCAATGGCCAGATGTGCCATAAATGCTCACTGTGCCAATACAGGGAATTGTACACACTCAGACTGATAATCTGCCCTGATCTCCACATGCCCAGCAGCTGCTCCTCCCTCTCCAACACTTTTCCCTTAAGGGGCCAGCACTGTATGAACTGGACAGGAGATCAGTCAGCTTTTTTTAGGTCCTGCTTATGGTTTTAGCACAATGCCTCAGACCCATTTTATGTTTTCTTCACCCAAAAGGAATTGGTTCTTCATTTGGGGCCAGCAGTGTTGCCAAATTTCTTTCTTCACATTTTTCTTTTTCAGAGATCCTATGGAGACAGACAGGTGCAAAGGAATGCAGGCATCCATTATACTTTAGCAGTCGAGGGCACTGGACTGATACAGCTTATTGTATACTTTTATAAGGGAAAACATGCCTCCAGAAGTACCTGCTAAAGCACAGCCACCGACAGTCAAGACAGCCTGCCCTCTTTTGCACTCAAGCTGTAGAACCAGCTGAAATTCAACACCTGGGGGGCTACACTATATCTGACAGAGGAAATCTATTTCTGGATATTCCATCACCTTTTTTCTTACTTAAAGATAGGGAAAGAAAGAATATTTGAAATTATTTGCTTCCTGAATGAAAAAAAATGGAAAAATAACTCAAAGACTATAGTATTCTGCAGTTTTCACCTGGTAACTGCACATCCCAGAGTATTTCAGGAAACTGCTCTGCAGGGTGATACATGTGGGGCTTTTGCCCTCAGATTGTGACTGTTTTTGCAAAAATGTCCACATGTTTTTCATGCAACCTTTCCATTGTTTCCAGAAAAAAAAAATTTCTGTAAAAGTGGTGGGTTTTGCTCAGAAAACATCAATTTTGCACTAAAATGTTGTGTGTTTCTGAAAACAATGGCTTTGAAACTCTTTGGTTTGGGATGCCTACAGGTTGAAAAGGGGGTGTTTTTTGGGGTGGTGGCATAATCAAAGATAGCTACATCATTGTAGTTATGTCTCCTGATGCAGGATCTTGGTCATTGGACTTTTTGTGAAAAAAGGGGGAAATCAGACTGCTCAATGACATTTTGACTACACAAAGTGTAGCTGGGCCCTAAGGTTTTTTCTAGTACAACAAAACAGTGCAGAGAAAAGGCACTGGAGAACTAATAAGAAAACCAACTGCATGCAATACAAGCTACACTTTGCTCACCCTGGTATAATTGGGGCTGGCTACAGGAAACATGCAACCTTCTTGCTGCAGCAGCTCCACTGGCTGTTGGTTTGTTTCTGAGACCAATTCAAAATGCTGGTTATGACTTATAAAGTTCCATATGGCTTGGGACCAGACTATCTACAGGAGCCTGCTTGGGCCCTAAAATCTTGAGGGCTCTTCTCTCAGCCCCTCCTCCTCAAGTTCATTTGGTGAGAACATAGGTGAGGGTGTTTTTGGTGGATGCTGCTAGGCTTTCGAACTCCTTCCCTAATAAAGCTCGGATGGCTCCCTTTGTTGTCACTTGATCAGCAAGCAAAATCTTTTCTCTTCTGACAGGCTTTCTAGAAACTGACTGTAAAGGCTTTCAATAGTTGCTATTTATGGTGTGTTCTGCTGGTTTTTATCTTTTGTCTATTAATTAATCTGTTTTAAATTCTAAATATTGTTTAATTGTATTTTAATAATAACTTTTTATATCCTCTTTGTTTCTAATTGAATTTTTAAAACATTTTCTAAGCTGCCTTGGGTCCCAATACTGCAAAAAAGGGCAGAATACAAATGAATTAATAAATAACAAGAAGCAAGCAGCAGTTTGCTGAAGGAACATCAGAAAATGTGAAGAATTATTTTTTTCAAGCAAGACTTGGGGAAATGAGGTATGAAGAGGGAAAATGCAGCAAAATAGTAATGCTCAGACTCACAGAATGGACTTTTGCTCCTGTGTGAGCAAAAGTGAGTGAGTGTGCAGCATCCAGATTCTCAATTAGACCTATAGTCTTAAAGGTAAACTGCCTTTTATCTTGCATGCATTATGGAGCAACTTGAATCAAAGAGACTCCTGGAGATAAGGAAGGACAAATGGAGAACTTCAAAAAATTAATGTTTGAACTACAACTCCCAGAATCTTCCAACACAGCCACTGGCCATGTTGGCTGAGGCACTCTGAAAACTGTAGTCCAAAAGAGTAATGTTTCTGAACTCTAAGAAAATGGCATGTGGCACAATCCTTAACAACTTTTCCTGAACAACTGAATTCCCTAAAAACTGCAAGTGGGGAAATGTAATCCACATCTTTGAGGAAAAAAACACTGAGGACAGAAGACTCAGGCAACTACAATCTCAAAAACAAGTTATGCCAGAATAATTTCTTCTCATCTGCAAGCTTGGAAGATCAGGGGAATGCTCTGGATGTTGTGTCTTGATTTCAATGATGTGTTCAATAAGTAACTCTGTTATATTTTTGCAGGCAAGCTGGCAAAACACTGGCCAAACAATGCTGCTATGCGGCAAACTACTGGTGAGAAAGTGTTCATCAGTGGGTCCTCATCATCTTGAAGGAAGTGACAAATTGAGTATCATAGGGGTCTAATCGAGGCCTGGTATTGTTCAACAGCTTTATAAATGACTTTATAAAGAAGAAGGAGTAAAGGGGGCCCTCCACAATTACACAAATCAAGGAAAAGTAAGTAATATCGCAGAAGACAGAATTAGGATTCAAACTGACCACAAAAGCTTGGAGAACTGGGCAAAACATGCTTGCCAGGATGGTGGATCTAAAGTTGTAATCCAAAAAGTAAGGACATTTCCCTGTGTTTAATCCAGCATGTTGGCTACAGTGTATAAATTTGACTTTGGACGCACTGTTCCAAGGCACCAGCCATTCTGATGTCACAAGGCTTGTTCAGTTTTAGATTAATGTCAGTGACAAAGAGACTTGTCTTAGGCACCCAGAAAGCTTCTCAATCCTGTATGTATTCCAGTATTCTACTATTGATTTATTTAGCATGGAAGAGAATGAAACTAGTCCACAGCAAATGTGATCATAAGCAAAACTAAAGCACCTAATTAGATTTCCAGATATATTTTGATGAAGGAGAGGTAAACTTCATTTTAGGTAAACTTCAATTTCTACACAGCCTGAGATAGATCATGTTCAGCAGTTCACTCTTCTCCGTTCCTCTCTCATTTTCTTTATTGCTCACCCCCAGTCATCACTTCCTAATATTTTGAAGGATGATATTTAAGGTTGAATTAAAATCAGAAATTAAGAAGATGGCACAGGAAAAGGAATAATAACAAATACTGACATATCAGGATTTGTTGATATACTTGAGTTACTGGCATCTTGAAAGTTGCAATAAAGAGTTAGTCAAAACAGAGGAGCAGCATTCCAACTGATCATGATCTTCTGTTTCTAAATGCACATACTGCTTCAAGGGTGTTTTATCCCTAACATAATGCTGATGGTTAGCTATTGAATGTTAATTTCTATAAAATGGACTCCTTTCCTTTTACCTTTTTCTTTCTGCTTTGTTTTCCTTGCCTATTTGTTTCCAAAGCATTTTATAAAGAATTTTGACAGTTCCATACTAGGGTACAGAGAAGCTAATGTACACTCATACAAGGTCACAATAATCCCAAATAGTACTCACTCCCACTTCCCAAGAAAGGTAAGAAGATGAATCTACTACAAAACAGTTACAGCTTTAACCATAGCCACAATCAAAGTGTTGCTACTGTTAATGGACTCCAAGCACACTGGAGAAATCTCTGAAAACTCTCATCTTGCTTTGATGTCATTGTATTCCACTTCACTGCTTCTTCTGTCCAAAGTCAGAAATAGGGATCTGCTGGTTTCATTCAGAAGCACAGTGGGATAGGGAACACTTCTCTGGTTCTGAGTCCCTTGCCATAAAAAGAAAGGATCTCTGGAGTATGTAGTTTGTTTCTCTTGTGCTATGTAAGCAGCATATTAGATTTTCTCCATAGTCAGTTTATGTATTTCCAAGAAGACTGCTGAACTGAGGATCAGAAGATTTTTGGAAAGAGAACAGGTTCAGGGAAATAACGAAACAATAACTGATAACCTGACAAGCATTTCATGTGAACATTTCTACTGAATTTAACAGCACCTTTTGACACATTTCTGATCTGCTCCTTGCAAGTTAGAATCAGCTTACACGCCAACACAACTTACTAATTATCAATTCACCTCATATACATTCAAGCTGATCTTCCTATTTCCTTCTTATGGCTTTCAGATCCTCTGCATACTTAGAATAGCATGCACACTGGGATTCAGACTTCTGAATAAAAGTGGTTAGGATCAGTCTGCAAATCTCAATCTCTCATTTTCAGCATGCAAAATGATTTCATTTTTTGATTATTGAGCTGACATGCATGCATGTACACAAAGAGAGAGAGAGATTCTGCCATGGCAGCTCTGTTCAGAAGATATGTGTGTTCTATAATGCCATCCCTCTGGAAAATGAAGATGAACATTGGTCTTCCTCCATCAATAACCAATATGGAAAATATAGTGATGTCTAAGCTTTGAACTGGCTCATTTCCTTTGTCATTATTGCCTCTTCAGAATATGAGCTCATGATATCATGATTAATGTCAGATGAAAGTGAAGCATTCGCAGTGATACTACAGCACTCTTGTTGTATCTATGTATTTGCAGGATATCTGCTATGAGATATAGTTTGCGTGTTTTTCATTTTATCTGCATTTGGATACAGGACCCAGAAAACAGCCATATGTGAACAATGCATATTCTTAGTCTATCTGCTTTTCCGCACTAGCCTGTTGTAGCGCGATGATTCCACTTTCAACATCCTCTGGAATCCTGGGGTTTGCAGTTTCGGGAGGGGCCGGCCAGCCCCTCCCAAAACTGCAAACCCCAGGATTCCAGAGGATGTTGAAAGTGGAATCATCGCGCTACAACAGACTAGTGCGGAAATGGCCTATGTTAGGAAAATTTACAAAACAAAACTCTTCACCATCAGGAATGTCTAACACAAATATACTCACCAGTAATGGTGGGTATAACCCCAGATACTGAGCCCAATTTTTCACACAGATGTCTTGCATGTCTAAAATATACTGAATTCGTTCACTAAAACAGTGTTAAACATGTTCCAGGAAAATACACAAAACTAAACTGAGACTGAACATTTGGTATCCAAGGCCAGTACAAGAAAATACAGGAATCTGAAAATTTTGGTCTGGAATTTTGGACATTAACATTCTCCAAATGGTTCACATCATCACTACTTGAAAACAAAAGCACAAGCAAAGTGAGGCCAGATCATTGCCAAATGTCACATCTCTCTATTTTCAAAGTTGCATTTGAGTCTTTTATGTAAGTTGTTTCTTACATATTCACCCCACATGTATAGTAACTAAAAACTTTCCTATCTCTTTCTTTGATGCTTGAGTCTTGACTGACTTTGGATTAACAGAAACCAAATCAGCTTCACCCTGGCCACATGATAAATTGTTACCTAATCATACCAGGTTGCCAGAGATTAGCTTGTCAAGGTACACAGTGTAAAGCTCTGGATATTTTAAATGGCTTAGACCTCCTCTAAATAGTGCCCAATAGCAAAGATCCACTAGAAATATTCAGCCAGTGTTTCCATGACAAACATGTGTGGTACAGATACCAAGGCAAGGCATCTACAGAAAAGAACTGTCTTCATATATTTTAGGTAAAGTAAATGAAGATAAACCAGTCTGTCTCAGACTCTTACACAACAAGCCTTTGCTCAAAAAAGGTCCCAGGTTCAATCCCTGGCATTTTCAGATACATCTGAAAAAGATCTCTATCTGAAACCATGGAGACCTGCTCCCAATCAGGGCAGACAACACTGAGCTAGACATGTTAATTTCCTTTTGGTAAGGAGAACACTTATATCAATAATTTCTTGCATTAATAAGCATGAATTTTGAAAAGTGTCAATTCTGATGCAACATCATCCAGATGTGTTTTCATATTGCTTGTGGATGGCTGCATCTGGATGTCACAATAAGCCAGGGAAATCTGGATTATCAAAGATGAGCAGTATGGTGGCACATGATACCCAACTGAGCCTTCCATCTCTGGATTGTTTACTGTGATA
Source organism: Ctenosaura bakeri (assembly GCA_948474755.1). Taxonomy (NCBI): domain Eukaryota; kingdom Metazoa; phylum Chordata; class Lepidosauria; order Squamata; family Iguanidae; genus Ctenosaura; species Ctenosaura bakeri. The sequence continues at coordinate 131,179 of CAOLHI010004613.1, read as the reverse complement.
TTTGAATCTCATACCCCTGGTTTTCTAGCTTTTTTCTCTCGCAACAAGGGGAGAAAGAATTCAGGGTTGGCTGTATGATTTATTCCACCAGCTTGTTGATGGTGGAGGGGATCCGTAGAGGTGGAAAACAACTATAGCACCAGCCATCACAGTAAACAACCACAGTACAAGGTCTGTGGTTTGTTTAATTGCTCTTAAATGAGCATGTTGCCTAATCATGACAAGCTAGGGCTCCTACTATTCCCTGGTTTATCATGATGACTGAATGCAGACACTGTAACTAGCATTAACTGGAACTGTTATCTGTAGTGGAGAGATCTTGCCAGTCCTAAACCCAGTGATAGGTAGTCGCCGTATTCTGTGCTTCATTTTTAGTCAAGGCATGCCAGAAATAACCTAAATGAGTTCAAATCTACAGAGTCAGACAAACTGTATTCTAGAGTCCTGAAGCTGATGTACTCTCTGAACTCCTTGCCATCATTTCTGAGAAATCTTGGGGAACAGGTGAAATGCTAGGGGGCTGGCAAAGAGCAAACAGCCAAAAAAGTCAAAAAAGAAGGTCCAGGAAACTACAGACCAATCTGTCTAACCTCAGTACCAGGCAAAATATTAGAACGGATTATACAGCTATCTGTCTGCAAGCATATTGATGATAAAGCAGTGACCAGTAGGAGCCAGCAATGGTTTGTCAAGAACAAATCCTACCAAACTATTCTTATTTTTTTTTTCAGTCAGAATTTTGTGGATGTCATTTACCTGGATTTCAGCAAAGCAGTTGACAAGGTTCCCCATAATATTTTGATTAGCAAACAAACAAATGTGAGATAGATGGGAACACTGTCAGATGAACCCATAATTGGTTGGGAAACCATTTTCAAAGAGTTGTCACTAATGGCTTCACTTCAAACTGGAAAGAGGTCTCAAGTGGAGTGTCTCAGGCTTCTTTCCTAGGGCAATTGATCTTCAACATTTTTATCAGTGACTTAGATGATGGGGTAGGTTTATTGTTCATCACAGGTATGATGATTCAGAAAAGAAGACAAATGCTATGTTTTTTAAATCACACAGATTTCTGAATCAATGTTAGAATGAAATCTCTAAGCCATATCCACTGAGAGATATAGAAATAAATCTACTAGTGAAGACAATAGTACTGGGATATTGAAAATATACTTCACTGGAATCTTCACCCTTACTCTTGCATGACTTTGATACATGTGAGAGATCAGGGAGCCATCGTGATACAGGGTTTAATGTTTAGCACTGGGTCTTGGGAGATCTGAATTTCTAATCCTTAGTCAGCCATGAAAGTGAATGGATGACTCTGGGGTAGATCATATCTCTCAGCTTAACCTACCTTGCAGATTTGTTGTGAGGATGTAGTGGGAAGAAAGGGAATCATGTATGCTGCTTTAAAACTGCAGGAGGAAAGTATTTCTGACAACTAATAAATAAAATGAGGGATATTGTGATAACATGAAAAATTAACATGGGGACGGTAAGTGATAGGGAGAAGAAACTTACTGCCACAAAAGAGTAATTGGCACAACATGCAGAAAAACCCATATGGTGATTGGACGGGAAGGTTACTGGACTTTCTGAATGGGAACATTGCCAATTCTCTATTCTGGTTTTCAGAAAGAGGCATCTCATATGATAAAACATGCACACAAAAGATACCCTCCTATATAAGTACAAAGAATGGCCTATGACAGCTCCTCCACAGAGTCTGCAGCAAGATAGAGGAATATGCAACCAGTGGTTCAGAAATCCATCACCTGGGTGTCTGTTTCAGGTAGATAAGAGCTATGACAAAGGTACAAAAATTACTTGGAGGATGTACTTTTAAAAGGACTATCAGCAATCATGTTGAACAAAACAATCCATCAGAAATATCTCCTTTTTCTCTTTGTTTAATTACTACTACCTTTCCCGGGGTGGGGAGGAAGGAATATGCATTTGCAGGAAGCTACATTACATTAAGAGATGTACTTCAAAGGAGGGTCACTTGTGGACTCAATAGTGTGTTCCTCCAGCACGCTTTCTTGCACGTAAGGGCTTGCAGACTGTTCCTACAAACAAGCCCTTATTTAGGCATTCATCCTCTTGTAATTCCATAGGCATGAGGATGGTCGATCCTTGATAGCCCTGCCCCCTGCACAAGTGTCTCTGATGGCTCACCCATCCTGCCTTCCAGGTCTTGGAGGGGGAATCTAAAGCAATTGGGCCACCATACATACAAAACTCCCCATGCCATTATATGCAAAACATACAAAACTCCCCATGTGTACAATTTGCATTCTACATTATAAAACATAGCTGTAATAGAAACTGGCTATTTGGAAGTAGGGCCTGGGTAACGAATTACTTATTAAATGTAAATTTTCCCATTCTGCTCATGACATCTCAACCACCACATGTTCATATAGCTGTGGGTTAGATGATTCTTCACACAAGGCAGACAAGGAAGAAGTAAGACCAAATAGCTTTCCAAGGAAGAAACTGTTTAGTCATTCTGAATCTACTTTTCTGTAAATGGGGACTCTTTTTAAAAACATGTTTGAGGTCTCTGATCAAGACAGTGAGTGGAAACCTGAAAATGTCATGGAGACTTTCTTGCACCAGTTGTAAAATGGTGAGAACTGTTTGCAGGAAGCTTGAGTTCCATTTGCTGTGCAGTAAAGTTTTGGAGCTTTTATTTCAGTATACTCACTGTTCATAAGCATTGCACTGTTTGTATTTCTATGAAAATATTTCTCTTTATAGAATGGTGCTGTGTGTTCAAAGTGATGGGACCAAACAGATCCCCCGTACTACCACTGTTGATATGGTTAACATCGTAGAATATTATTTTTCTAGAGATGTGAAAGGGCAGGGGGAAAATGGAAAAATTCAAAGGAAAAACATTTTTCTCCATTTCTTCTCTTCAAGCTTTATTTTTCTGGAGAAATGGGAGGAAATGGAATATGGCCATGGATTCAAACTTTGGTCCTCCAGGTTTTTGGGGGGACTGCAGTTCTCCGAATTCCTGATTATTAGTCAAATTGGCCAGGGCTTCTGGGAGCTGAAGTCCCTATCAACCCCCGCCCCCCACAAAATCACAGAGGACCAAAGTTTGAGAACTACTGTCTTGTAATCATTGATATAATGTTTAAGACAAGGTGTTCATATTTCCCCCCGTTATTTCTAAAACATGTGTAGCAGATTATTTTTTATATAAGACTATGTACAGTACTGCTACTCAAAGTGGTACTGGTGTGCAAATCCTAAGTTGCCAGCCCATGGTGTGTTTCTAGCAAAGAAACACTTATAACCAATGGGTACAAATATGGTATTTTCCACTAGAATATTAGAGGAAAAAATGCTTGTTCCCTCATTTCACCCTGAGAAGCCCTGATATGCGGTGTCAAATCACGGTAATTCCTGGTCCTGGTCTCCCTTTCTCAGTAATCTTTATGGGAAATGAGTGCTTTATGTCTGCTGAGACTATGGAGGACTAGAGAAGATAAAGTAATTTTGTTTCAGTCGTGTTGATGGCCTCTTACATTCTTATCCCCCCCCCTTTTTTTGGTTTGACTCTCATAAACCAGAAAATTCAAAGAGATTCCTTATAATTTAGGTGCTCCTTACAGTTCAGGACCATGCAACTACATTTGTAAAAATTTTTTTTAAAAAAATTCAATTTGTAATTTTCTATATAAAATGCATTTTCCATACATTAAGCCTGAGACATTTATGCCACAATTAAGTTATATATAACACATTTTGTTATTAAAGTAACTTTCAACCTGTAAAGGCTGCTAATATTGCATTTATTCAAATTTTCTGAAAATGTATATTTTCCGTTAAAAAGAAAAAAAAGAAAAAATCTCCATGGCTTTCTAAATTTCTTGCAGTTTTACATCTCTGTAGTTTTTGGAATTTTTTTCCTACATTGTCAGAGGAAATTATTTAACAAAAGGACTATTTTTCTTTCGAAGCTGATATCATGCTCGTTGCAAACTAGATGTGGAAAGCATTTTTTTTTAAAAAAAAAAATCTGGATAAAGTGACAAATGAGTGAAAAATGAGTGACAAATTTCTTTCAGAAGTAGGGTGAATTGCTTTCTGGGGTCCAGCACTACACACAGAGGGCTGCTGATTGTTCATAAGATTTTCCTCAGAGCTGAGTGCTAAAGAGGATGTTTAAACTAAATATGATGAGGGCACTACGAGCATGGCTGCACTGCTCCAAACCTGTTACACTTTCACCACACAAGTTCCCCTTCTCACTGTGAAGTCTTTTCATTCAGAATTTAAAACTCTGCAATGTGAATTCAGAGGAGCCCCAGTCACTTCAATCATATTATGACTTCCTTAAAGTCAGATACGTATCTAATATACTTTTGTTACATCCTGCTAGAACATAGTCCTTAGACAGAGCAAGAGGATCAATCAAAAATAACTTTATTTATTATCTTTCCTTTCCCTCGAAGCTGGGACTCCAGGCAGCTTACAAAGTAAGTAAAAATATCTGCAGCTAAAACCCACACAAAGGTTATGATTAAAACAGTATTAAACTATCTATAGATTTAAAACTGTATAAAATGTTGATTTAAAACCAAAGACTAAACACAATCTTGGGCAGACAGAAAAATTTGTCAAGAACTCATGAGACAGATTTCAAGAATCCAGCCACACTCTTATTCCAGAAAGATAACTTATTCCATTGAGAGACGAGTCTCAACAGACACCCTTTATGTGCCATGACTTGGACTGTATATATCAGGTTCTACACCATTGTTGCGCGAGTGCATAGTCATAAAGGAACAGCCTGCTGGCCTGGAGACCTACCACTCCCTTGTCTCTCCAACAGCTTGTGCTGAACATCTGTTGAGCATGTGTTGATGGCCTGTGAGGCCCCTTGAGACAAGTATGCCACCCCCTTTACAGAATTAGATTTGGGATGATGTAGTCACGGTTCAGGCCCAGCAAGCAGGTCTGGCTCTACCTCAGCCAACATGTCTGTCTCTGGGCATCTGATGGAGTTTAGTGTCATGATATGTTTGAAGTCAAAGGAGATGTACCGCACAGGGATGTTATCCAATAGGTCAGGGGTGAGGGAACCTTTTCCCCTTCAGATGTTTTGGGCTACAACTCTTACAATTCAATGACAATGCTAAGTGGGGCTGATGGGAGATGTCTGCCAAAATATTTGGAGTGTTAAAGGTTTTCTGCCCTACAATAAGCTGTCATGGCCACTATGCAACGAATCTCTGATGCCCAGTGACAGTATAAATATATTTAAGAAGGGTAAAGACAACAAGAAAGGGAGACTAAATACAATGCTACAGTTATTACCACTGCCCCAGCAAGGCTGTGTAAACTTCAGCTTTCCCTGTACAATGATAAAATCATACTTGGTTTGTTATGCAGTGTCATTTTCTATCCTCCACCTCATCCCCAGCAAGCAAAAGACATAAAAACCCTTGAGATGGGTACCACTCAGCCAACAACTGATGAGTCACTCTTCGTTCTTAATGAACTATATTAAAAATAAGTAGCTGAGAGGTTAACCCAGGCTCCACTGAATAGGCAAACAGCAACTTAGCAAAGAAAGGGCTATAATGTTAAATGGACTGCCTGCTGGCATCACCTTTCATCCAGTACTAATAAAATTCACAGTGAAAGGGATACTAAGAGCTATGAGAATCCTAATAAAAAAGAGAAAGTCGTTTCACATTGTTTTGTTTTCTCCCAAATGGCTTGCAGCACAGTTTTTCTGATTTGGCAGAAAGAAATAAAACATACTGGCAGAAAACAGCAAAGCTCCTAGCCATCTTAATCTGACTATAATTCCAGCAATATTTTTTATTTCTTACAAAATCCTTACTTCTGGTGTGTTGTATGAGAAAAACCTGAGCTTAGAAAGATACATGCAATACGTAACTCATTCTTATTTCTTATTCAGCGTTAAAATACCACTTGTTATGTCACTTGTATCACTTAATATGTTTTTGCTATTTTCTTGTTATAAAACTGAGACTGATGAAAACAGCATAAAATATTAAAAAGTCTGTCAAAATGATTCTTTTAAAATGCTCTTTTAAAAGAAATACACATTTTTAAAATAATTTTATTATAACAAAGAAAAATAGACAAAATATACAGTGAAAAAACAAAGAAAAGGAAAAAAGGAAATATGTCACAATTCATGAAACTTTACAATAAACCATGTCACTGTCAACATAGATTAAATGAATAAAAATCTATAACAAAAAAATCACAATAGTTACTACCTTATACCTTAAAATACAAAAATTCTTAAATTTTCTTCTTACCCTGTTGGTACATGATAAATGTCAATCTATGTTTACTCAGCACATTCTACCACCAGAAATATAGCTTCATGTTTGTTCCTGAGTTTGACAAACGTAGCTTAACTAATCCTTAGTAGATTTAATTGACAAATCAGACTATTTAATTGCTATATCTTCTAAAATTCAGCACCATTTTTTTATTATTATTATTTATTTATTTGTATCCCGCCTCTCCATATGGATCGAGGCGGTGAACAACTTACAAATAGCATGTATTTCGAAACACTTCTATACATGCCCCCAACAAGCTGGGTACTCATTTTACTGACCTGCGAAAGGATGGAAGGCTGAGTCAACCTTGGAGCCGGGCAGGATCGAACTCACAACCTTGTGGCTTGCAGTACTGGCATTTAACCACTGCGCCACCACGGCTCCAAAGCATAGAACAGAAGAGTAAATGAAAATGGTCAATTTACCATTCCTGATTTAAACCCATTTATAGTTATAGGGAAGTGACATTGACTAGTCTTTCCATTTATGACAGCCAATTCTTTCTGACATGCAGATTCTGCCTTTCCTCTATTTCTGTTTGTCAAAATGTCCATATTTTTCATTTCCAGAAGATCTTGAAACCATTCTTCTAGTTCTGGGGTATCATTTTTCTTCAAAGCTCTTGCAAAAACTATTCCGATGGCTTTCACTGCATAGAGAAGAGTTTTCTAGTGCCTTCTGGAAAAGTTATGGTAAAGTTTAGGAAATATCTAATAAATAAACGTTAAAGTTTGTGAGTATGTCTGTGTCAGGAGAAGACCCGACTCATAGGATTGGCTGCGTCAGGCGAAGACGTCATATGACTGGCTGCCTGAGAAGATTCTATGGAATCCTGCAGTTCAGGGAGGAGCCTTTAGAATTCTCAGCCAAAGAGCTCTTGGGCCTGGTCAGTTGCTATGGAGACAAGGCCTAGCAAAAAGGATGAGGGCAGTATATTACCTAAGGAAACCAACCTGTGTATGTTAACAACTGAATATAGATTGGATTGGGGAATATGGGGAAAAGTTATAGGTACTGGACAAGACAGTTTGGGGAATTAGAGACATAGGATCTCAAATCTTTCTAGCAAGTATTTCTAGCAAGTATGAGAAAATAAAATCCTGGGCAATGCTGGGTATATACACTAGTAAGTTTTAAAAAGTTGTTACACCCATAAATCAACCTTGCTCCCACATGTTACATTTGAAATGCCATTGTTGTGACCTCTTTGAAACGCAACAGACAGACAGATCCTTTACAGGTAACTAGATTACTTGCCATTCATTACTTCCAAGCTTTGAGAAAAATACCAGAACAAGACCAGTGTTTCCACTGATGTTTGTATTTTAGCTCTCAAAGGTCAGAAGCTGCACTTGGGGGTATATCTCAAAGGGGTTCAAAAACTAGACTTATTGAAACAATTGCTGTATGGTAAATCAACACTTATGTAAATCTCATTGATCCAATGGGTCTACTCTGACAAATCCAGCAGTCACTTAAGCCCAGCAGTTGGAGTTAGTCTGATGCCTTAATCAGAGTGTGGGCAGTGGGGTCACGCCATCCTATCCTATCCTCTACAGAAGTACTTCTTATAGCATCACACTAATAGTGTTACTGTGGTTAACACTAATCAAGAGTTCTTTCTTATTAGGTTTGCATAAGTTGGTCAATAAAGACCTGACCAATAAAGACCTGACCAATAAAGAAGTTAGATAGCTACAAGACCTATCAGGTGAAGCTAAATGAATTTATGCTGGACAGGTGGGAGCAGAAATCAGAAATGTGCTATGCTGCATCAACTTCCAGTCTTAACCATCTCAGAAATCATTCAGTGCTGCAACTGCTTTAACTCACTGGCGTAGGGATGGGGACCAGGTCATGCATCCTGTGTGGCACTTTTTTTGGGGGGGGGCTGCTCCTTGCCTCCCCCCGCTCACCATAGCCCCACCCACATGCGCCACAGCCCCGCCCACTTCTCTACCCCACTCACGCTAAACTCCGCCATTGCTTTAACTCTGGTAGGCATGTTTATGTTATCTAGAGACATTGAAATCAAATTAATCTCCAGATACAATTCTTATAATTATAAATCTCCTGTACATATGCTCCTTCACCAAATGATATGCCTCTGGTGAAATGCTTTAATTTTGCTTCTCTCTCACACACACACAAGCAACTTCTACTTCCAGATTCTGAATCCCTGATGATTTCATGCACCACTACTAGCTAAATATCTATTTCATTATAGTTTTTCTTCTAGTATGGTGTTGTCAATAATCTGAATGCTGTATCAGATAGGATTTACTCTCGCTTTCTCCCAGTCCCTAAATCAAAATTTGGTTCATTTGAGTGGGCAACTGAAAAAAGGAAGATATTATTAAAAAGAGTCATATCCTTGCAAAGTGGTCCAGCTATAAAGATATTTAAATATACAATTCAAACATAAGGGAGCTGTTTTAAAAAATTATTTTAGTATAGTCATCCCTTCACATTCACTAGGGTTAGGGATACAAGACCCCCGTGAAAGTGAAAAAATTGTGAATAACTCTAGGCCCTCCCAAACCATATTTAACACACAAAAAAAGTATGATCACTATATTCAACACACTATGGATTCCTTTGAGGCATCAGGGTTCCTTCATAAGGCGGAAGTAGCTGGCTGGTGGGGCTTACTGCCAGCTCCACTGCTGCCCCACACCATTTTTAATAGAGACTTACAAGCCTTGTTTGCAGTTTCACAGGCCCTTTTCACACGGGGTAAAAAAAATGGTGTAGAGCGACCTCTAACAGAGGTCGTCTACACCATAGCGTGGATTGGGGCGGGTTACTTTTGTGTAGTTCCACACCCCAATCCACGCCAGGGCGAGCGGAAGTGCCAGTGCCACGTGCTTTTTGAAAACCACTTTTCAAGTGGTTTTCAAAAAAGCGCGGGGCGTGCAGCCCCGTCCAGCCCCATCGCAGCACCCATGTGGATTTGCAGGCGTGCGAAAGGGCGTCCCTGCAAATCCGGCGGGGGGCGGGATTTCCAGCTGGCGAGCTTCTCCGATTTGTGGAGAGGCTCCGCCAGTCAAAATCCGCCATTTTGGGCACTGCTGAGCGCCACAAGCGTGTGGAGCAGCGAAACGCTATGCTCTGCGTGGTGACGGAACAAGGTAAGCCCCGTTTTGGCGTGGCTTGCCACGTTTTGCCGCCCGCGTGTGAAAAGGGCCTCAGTCTCACAAAGCTTGCAGCCCCTATTAAAAATGGCATAGGGCAGCAGCAGAGCTGACAGCAAATAATCCGTGAATAATCAAATCTGCAAAAGTGAAACCCACAAACCCACTACAGGGCTGACTGTAGTGTGACAGTAGGCCACTGACTGTAGTGTGACAGAAGGCCAACATTCTACATTTTCTTACTGGAAAATAGGTGTGAGTGTTGAACAATGATCCCTTTGGTTGGAAGGGTACAGATAACCTCATTGAGGAAAAAGATCCACCTGAGATAAGGAAAAGTTAAGTTCAACTCTTTCTGCAATGTCTTGAAAGTTTCCAAGAAATTATGAGAATACAATACAGTCAGCCCTCCACTTTCATTAGCATTTAGGGGCTCAGGACCCCTGCAAAAGCAGAACAATCACAAATACCGAAACGTGTGTGCGTGCGCGCGTGTGTGTCTGTGGAAAGGGGGATGAGGCATGGTAGAGACAGTGGTCATGCAGGATCCAAACTGGGTCAAGGGGTCAGTATGATAGTCCTGTACTTCCTTCTCTCCCACCCATTTCCTTTGAGACTGGTAGGCATCAGGAGAGGGTTTGTGGTGCTTAGAAATCAGGCTGCAAACCACCCTTAGCTGGCTAGGCAGTGGCTGGTGAAGAAGGAGGAGGATCAGAGGTGGGTTCTTAAAGGGCTGCAAGTCCTGGAGCCACTGAGAGGTAAGGTTCCCCCAGAAAAGAAGGACTGGGTAGGTGGGGACAAAGATGGAAGAAACTTGCAAATAATCAAATCTGTGAAAGTCAAACCTGCAAACATGGAGGACTGACTGTACAAAAATAATATGGCACAAAATACAGTATTGGTCCCTGGCACACTAGAAAGAAAAAAATTGCTGATCCACCATGTCACATATCTTGAGTAGTACTAGATGGAAAGCTTCTAGACTGTATATGTATAAGGTGGTGGTGAGGTTACACTATTATTTGTCACTTATAAGCCAGGTTGAGAATCATTTGATTAAAAGGCAGGGAACAACCCAAGCTTGGTTACTTTTAATGGATTTGAGGGGGCAACATTTTATCCTCAACATTTATTGCAGGCTGCACTATACACATAAATGTCCTCCCCCCACTGGAAAAAAAAAGTCCAAATCCAGTAGTGGCTACATGTCAGCTTCTGCTTTTACTTTTGGAGTTTTCAGGGGAATGGACTACCTCCCAAACTACAAGACATGGGGTGCGTGATTCCCCAAAAATGCCAATGGGGGATAAATCTGGAGAGCTCTATGGGGGCTGCAAAAATGTCCTTTACATGTAGTTTGCACGTAATACTTCTCCCATCCTTGGTATAAATCTTCAAGTTGAAGGAAGGAAGGAAACCTTTTTCAAAAAAACACAAAAGAGAGTAGGCATATAGGAAGGAGCTGTTCCACTGTCACATGTAGCAACAAGTTCCTGTGAACTTGTCACATTGACAGTGGATGCATGAGATGAAGCTGTGAGAAGAAGCATCCAAGTTATCTTGATGTCCCAATAGTGTACCAAGTCAGTCACAGGGTAAATGTGATATCCATTTAATAGAAAAGCAATGTTCAGGAAAGACACAGTTTCCATACAATTTAATTTCCTGTGTAACTACTGCACTAAACATTCTAGGTTAAATCCAGACTAAGGACACAATTCTATACACATATCTCTGCAGACATGTACAGTACTGCACTGTAAAAGTTGATTACACTTAGATGCCCCTGAAATCAAGGTAAAAAATCAATTCATAATTAAGTGTCACTAGTTTCAAAAGGAACTAAGTGCAACTAAATTAGTCTGGATCAAAGACACAGTCTGGTAAAAAAAAAATTACATGCCAAAGCCACAGAACAATGAACTCTGGAAAATGAAAACAAAATTATAGAATTTTTGAAAAATAGCCCAAGAAAAAAAAGACTATCAAGCCAGAAGGATCAGCCCCTGTCCTGTTAGCTTGAGATACACTATGAGATACAGTGAGGAAGTCTCTTCAAGCTAGAAATAATGATTACATTTTGAGGAAGTACTGTATATACTCATGTACTGAATTTATTCTAAGATTTTTTTCTAGTGGATTTGTATTTTCCATCTGAAGCACTAAGGAATGACCTAAAATCATCAAATACAAGCTAACTTGGCTTATGGGTAACAAAAAGCAAACCTTTGAATTTCAGTGGGCTAAACCTGCAGCCAACTAACAGCGAAACCTTACAACAATCATTAAAAGTGATGATATTGCTCCAGGAAATGTTAGAAACATTCTCATAATATCCAAGCAGTGGAGGAAAGCAAAAAACTTGGGGGGAAAAACTAGATTGCAGATATTGCATGATTAGTAGAATGTGTCTAAACAATTAATTGGAGGTAAGAAGGCCTCAAAACAAGACCCTAAAACTGCTATTTTATTAGAAGCAACTTCTGTATACAGAGGGGAAAGAAACCATAGATTTTCCTGGAAAAAACAAGAAGACAGCTGTGAGATAAGCAGCAAAGAGAAATGACAACAAGGACGATGGAAACAAATTTATACTGTGGGCCTTCCATATATATGGGGGGGTCTGTTCCAGGAACCCCTGCAACTAAGGAAAAACACAAATGCTTGCATCCCATTATATTCAATGGCAGCAACATGCACATAGATGTTTCAATGCTTCCCCATACACAGCACTGTCATTTTAGGTATAGGGACATGGTGCTTCATGTGAGCTGGAAATTATGCATATGGAGGTTGCAGTCAAGGAGGGCCCACTGTATAGCCCCTGTGTAGGCAAATTCCAATTGTAACACATGCACCTTTTGCTTCTTACTAGATTATTTTTTTTCAATGAAACATCCACAGGGAAAGGTCACATATGGGCTACAACTTCATGTAAGCCATGCATTTGCACAGATCTTATGTCATATAGGTCCTTGACATCTCAACTATCTCAATGGGTCATTGCATCCTTATTTGGCTACCCTGAATGAGCTGAATAAAATAAAATCCAAAATCCACAGAAAAGAGATACTGTTATTGGACAACCAAAGTGCACAAAACATATCATGAAAGTTTTTGAAGTGTCAGTTGATTTTTCATCACACAAAAGATGTTAAAAATCATACAGGAGAAAAGAAAAAAAAGAGGGGAAAATGGTGACAGTGTTGAAGTCACAGGCCAACATTTTATATCAGATGTTGTCTCTGCTGTAATTCAGTTGGTCTGGAGAACCTCAGTGCAGGAAAAGACCATCCCTTCTCCATTGTGAGAGGACCAAGATAAAGGGACAGTAAAGTTTAAACTCTATTAGCAGCAGTAAATCCCTTTTGGGATTCAGGGTGTCTCTGTCTTTTGTCAAGCCATAGGTCCCTTTCTTAGGCAGAGCACATTCCTGAATGAACTGGATACTCCTCTTGTTTCAGCAGAAAAGGGTAATATCCAGCTATGTAAACAGATCCCTATAACACATGTAAAGAATAGTTTTAGAAACCAGCACACCTTGCTTCACAGCTTGGATCTTAAGGACTTCAGCAAAGGCACAAAGAAGTGTGAAAGAGAGAGAGAGAGAAAGACAGAGAAGTCCAACTACTGATGGTCCTCCAGGCTTTGACTTTCCATGGATACAGCCTCTACTACTTAATAAGTCTCATAGCTCCAGATCAAGTGTGGGCTTCATATATGTGTATATGTGCCTTCAAGCTGCTGGCTGACTTATGACCCTCTCATAAATTTCATGGGGTTTTCCTTAAGCAAGGAATATTCAACAGTGGTTTTGCCAAGTCTTTCTTCTGAAATATAGCCTATAGTGTCTGGTATTCATTGGCTGTCTCCCAACCAAGCACTAACCAGGGCTGACCCTGCTTAGCTTCCAAGATTAGATGCTATCCAGCACCTTGGTGTATTTAGGCTGGATTGCTTCATATATACAGAACCATTTTTTGACAACTACTAACACTACAGATAAATCACCAGTGAATCAGTTCCTCTCAAACATGTTTACATGGTCAGTTATTAGTAACTGTAAGCATTTATGCAATACACTGAAGGGTGTTTTCTGTTCCTGTGTGATTACACACAATGCTACATACTTTACCATTAATGGTAACAATAATGGTCCCTCTACCGAACTATACCACCAGGTTTTCGTTACACTTCCTGTTGAGATGTTAACCCCTCTAAGAGCAATATGGGGATTTGTGATAGAAACAGATAACACTTTCTGAGGGCAAAAAAAAAAAAAAAACGCCTCTATTTCTCCTCATTTACAATGTAATTATATTCCTGGTGCTTGGAAAACCCTGTAGGACAAACCTGTACACCAGAGCTTTTCAAACTGTGTGTTGTGACACGTTAGTGTGTCAGCTGCAGTGTGTACGTGTGTCACACAAATGTAAGTGATGGAGGGGCTCTCTCTGCCGCTACTGCTGCTTCGGGCCAAGGAAGACCCCAGCAAGAGTAGTGGCATCAGCAGGCCAGGCCGGGGTGGAGGGGCTGCCTCTCTTGCCACCACTGCAGCCACCCTGGGCTGAGGAAGACCCTGACAAGGGCAGTGGTGAGCCAGGCCCAGTTGAAGGGGCTGCCTCCACTTACAGAATTACTTACTGAATTACTGTGTCGTGAAATGATGCATATCTAAAAAGTGTGTCACCAACATGAAAAGTTTGGAAAGCTCTGCTGTACACCTTTTGATTCACTGAAATAAATCCAGCTGCCAGCATTCAATAAATCTGTTTTACTCAACTGCTGCCTGCCTGGGACTATAAAAGGATGCACGTGGCCTGGATTAAACCCAGTGAGCTACAGGTTGTGCAGACTTGCTCTAACTCTTTCCTACAGTGCCACAAACCAGTGCCACGTAGTCACCATGATACCACAACCCCAGCCCCCATCAGTTCCAGACCCCACTGTGTTAACTGACTCTCTGCTTCCAGACCACACTAATCTGATAAACCTTTAGTAAATCCTACTTGTCTCTTGACCTGGCTTTCAAATGCACTGGACAGCAAATGTCCTTAACTCTGTGTGCTTTCTCTTAGCTGATTTATCCTGGCACACTTCTGTCTGGGCAAAATTCTGGCTCACAGTTTTCTCAGTATGAGGGGTTCAGGTTTCAAACTCAATCTGATATCATTTGTCAAAATCTTGCTCAGCAAATTACATAAGCCTATGTAGTCCAAAGGTTGCTTTTTTATTTTATATTATTTATTTATTTATTTATTGGCGTTGCACTCTTTGCAACAGGCCATACTGACTGGGCAAAATGGGACTCCTAACCTCTTTCCACATGACAGGCTTCAGGAATATTACATCACATTTTAGGTGAAATCCAACCACTAATCCTAGCTAGAGCAGACCAGCTGAAACAACTGTTGACTGTAAGTCAACTTGTATGCAAACTCAGTTATTCAATGGGCCTCCCTCTAGTTGGGACAAGCAATTAGAGTTACACCCTTGACTGAAAGCTACTAAGGAGCATTTGCTTTGCAAGTTGTAGGTCTTATTCTCCTGCGATCATGATGTTATAGACATAAAAATCAAAGGATGGAGTGATGAAATGAAGTACCTATATGTACTAGAGAGACAACTCACATAATGGAAGTAGCAGTCCTATACATCTGAAGCACCTCAGGGTGGAGAAAGGTGGCTTATGATATCTCGAGGGGACGTGGGAAATACAATAAATTGAAAAGTACCTAAATAAAGTACCGTTGACTTTTTTTTTCTTTTTCTCAACAACTGAAACTGAACAATACTAGAAAAAGCTTCACAACTGCAAGTACAATGGAGAAAAATACACAACAGTCCAGACAAACCCCAATAAACAAAGCCTCCAAGAAAGAAGCTTCTTTTTCCAAAGTCTTTTTATGCCTCTCCAGTAGCCTTTTTCTCCTTGTCCTCTGTCTAGCTAAAAATTGTTTTAGCAGCACTGGCATTAAAAGGATGGTGAAGGAGGGCTGGAGGAACATAAACTTTTGGTGTTGGGTTGCAGAAATACGTTTGTGTAAACAATGCAATAAAGATTGATCAGGGAAAGTGCAGTACAACTGTAGCCATATGGTGTCTCCTTACAACAGGCATAGTAAACAGCAGCTGCCTTTGGAATCCCTCACTGAGCATGTGTGAACACCAAAACAGAGAGAAAAGGGAAGAACAGGTAAGCCTCAACCCCAGCATGTTTTTAAAAAAGCATAGCTCTGTAAGTTTCACCACTAAACTGGAATTATTAGAAAAGTGGATGCTGGTGAAAGAAGAAAGAAATCATCGCTGGAAGCATTTTTTGAAACAAGTCTCCAAGTGTTACCTAGAAGATTCCAAATGTTTTTGTTTACCCATGCAATACTTACCTGACCTGGCGATTTCATTCCCCATGGGCGTATGTCTGCAGTTCTGAATAGAAACTCTGATGAAATATGTTCAAGCTGCTTTTGTTTTTTGTGGTGTAGGAACCTATCCCCGGAAAGCCAGAGTGCTGTAGTGGTTTGCACATCGGACTATGACTCTGGAGACCAGGGTTCAAATCCCCACATTCTCTCGGCCTCAAAGGGAGTCAAATGAAAACCCTGTGATAGATTTCAGGGTCACCATAAGTTGGGAATTACTTGAAAGCACACAAAAACAAACCTATCTCTATTCTTTCCATGTTATTTCTGCCTCTGGTACCAAAGTTTTTCTTAAAGAAGTAAAGCTCAGGAATACATTTACTTCATATACTGAAGTATACCTGTATATTTTGAAACACAAATGTACAATCAATCACTTGATGGTCAAAAAGCATGTTTTGTTTGCATCAATGGACCTTGGGCTCAGGTCCTCAGCAAACCTTACAGAATACCTGTATTCATTTGTACATCCAGTGAAAGAATGTTTTAGCTCAACAGGCTTCTTTTCGTTTTTAAATGAGAGGTACCCTTGGAAACATGAGTGCTTTTTTCAACTAATAACAGCCTGCTAAGATAATGGATAATAATAGGGTGCTGTATATGGCGCATCACTGTTTCTAATTCATATTCTAATACATATTCCTGACATTCAATCTACTCCACATTTAGCTCCCCTCACACCTCTGCTTCACAAGACTTCCATTAACTTCAAATGACTTTGAATCAGATCTAAGAGCAACTGGCACACCTACTTTGAACATTGTTTTGCATTTGGGAAAACGGAGACCTCTCAACATACACACTTGACATATAGATGTACACATATGTAGTGAGACCAGGCAAAACCGCCCTTAGACCCCACAAGTAAGGAAGCCTGGAAAATTCTCCATTTAACCATCACTTCCTAATTCTAGCTCCCATTAATCTTATCTTCAGGTCTGCCTTAGGCATCTCGAACTTCCAATAGCTACTTTTTAAAAAGCCTGTAAAAGGGTCTGAGAAGGGGTCAGTGCCTCATCCTAGTTTCAAGGTGAGACATTGCCCCCTCCTCCTTGGATCACACCCCTCCAGTGTCTTGTAAACAAATGGCTTAGCTCTAGAGCAAGAAGTTTTCCAGATGAGCAAACCAGAATATAAATATTCATTTCCTCTGCTAGGCACAGCATGCTCCTTTATCATTAGGGCTTATTTGAGAATCTTTGGTCTCTTAGGCACTGTAAGTCTCCTATGTATCAGCTATCTAATTTAAACTAGCATTAATGGCACTTCCATTTACTTCAGCCTCTAATGATCCATCCCTTTCATATGACAATTTCATAGGATGCTGCACTTTCTACAAAAGTCTGTGGCACTGACTTTTGAAAAAACATGCTCAAGTTCAAACTGTGACTCTTTCTAATAGCGTTTATAGTACACAAATCCATAACATTCCATAGTGCTGAAACTTGGTTAGAAAACTAGTTAATTTCACTTCAAAACCACTTGCATTACACATTTTCCAGAAAGGTAGCCATGTCAGTCTGCTGCAGCTAAAATAGCAAAAGAGTCTTGTAGCATCATAATGACTAACACATTTCTAATACCATAAGCTTTAGTAGACTTCCTTAGATTACAGTTTACACAAATGCTTCAAACTTTTGTACCAGACTTTGTGAGAGGATGACTATAGATTAGTCATTTAAGATGATCCAGCCTTGGCTACCATTTTGGCAGCCTTGGATTTGGATTTAATAGATCTAAGCAGAAACTACAATTCTGCAGCAGACTTACTCACTGATTTTGGCAAATCACCTTTCTCCAAGTCTCTATTTCTTATATCTAAAAATAAAAGTGCAAGGTGTTAGCTAAAAAGTGTTACTGAGAAGAGAAAGGACTGTACACCTGCACACATAGCAAGACAAACCATTCTGAATTTGCTGTACTATTGTCAAGCTGAAGTCTCTGAGAATAATGTTGTACTTGACTGAGCACTTGCCTTTTGGAGACATTTTAGCAACAGTGTTTGGGCAATATTTATTTCTGCCTTGCCCTTCCTCCCAGTAGCTCAGGACAACTTTTTGCATTGTTCTCTATTTTCTCATCACAAGTAACTCTATAAGGCAGACTGAGAAGTAATGACTGGCCCAAGGTTATCAAGTACATTTCCTTACTAGAGATCTTGATTTTACCACTCTCTGACTAGTCCAGTGTCTAACCAGTGTGTCACACTGACTTTCAAGAGAAAGACATTAACAGAATGTACATTGTTCCCCTACCTAGAATTCAAGGTAGACTCAGTAGAATGACGTTATCCCTCTCTCCCTCCATTGAACTCAAGGCTGCAAACACAGAGCTTCCCAGAACGGCTTTCATTCAACTACTACCTAAGCTGATACCTCCTGATCTTCAACAGGGATATCGTTTTCCCTCACTTACCAGCTAGTGCATTTAACATTCTTAACTAACATACCTGTACTGCAATTTAAAGAGATTGTCTGGCTGCCTCATAGGTTTTATAAATCCAAATGCTTGAATACTGGGTCATCAAATTTGGGTGTGTGATCTAATGAGACAAAAATGGCAAATGCAGCAAGGTTTTGAACCTGGAGCCAATCCTCCAGCAACTCTGAGTACCTCCCAAACCTTTCGCATTTCTGGGTTTTTGTTTTGTTTTTTTGCCTTAGAATGCAAAATCAATTCAGGAACTGATTTCAGCCAAACTTGAGGAAGACACTGTTTTTACAAGCTTAAGACTGAACAGCAAACCTCAGCTTTTTTCACAAACTGTTGTTGTTGTCCATTTTGCCTTGAACCTGATGTGAAGCAAATTGCTTTTTACCCATTGTACATTGCCTTGGAGGTCCTGGTGGGTTAACAGGCAATAAACAAATTCTTTAAATAAACAAACACTATTCAGACTTTTGTTTCATTAATATCATAAGCAGAATTTTGATAATCAGCGTGGATGACATTGGATAAATGTTCAAGGTACATGATAAATTGCAACACAAACGATGGAATTGTTAGCTGATTTATTTAAAACAGCAAGAAATGCACAGAACTGCAGAACAGTGCTGGTCTGTGAAACAAAACAATGACACAATAACTTTGTTTGCAAGGCACCTCTCCAGGAGCCTTTCTCAAGGAATGGAGTTTCACCAAAAGACAGTGGTTCACAACAGGAGGGTCCCACCCCTCCAGAACCCCCAGGGCACAGCCTAGGCATCAGCCATTTCTGATGATCCCACTAGTACTAGAGTCCATGGTGTCAGCCTCATCTCAATGGCAAGACAAAGTGTCCCTTCACCCATTTGGATGCCAGCTAACCAGCATCTAGACAGCACAACACCCCAGACTCCACAATACAGAAACACACGGTTTACATGACCCCATCAAGTATGTAGAGCAACAATGCCCAGCACAGGCCAAAACAGTGAAATGGCATTCCCAGCATTGGTGGTTACGTGAGTGTCAATGTTCCCATAATGCTGCAGAGGCACATGGCAATCTCCCATGCAAAGACTTCCCTACGCAGAGTTTGCATTCTCCTAATGAAGACCAGTTGCAGTGGGGGCTTTTATGCATTTCAAAGAGCTGCACAAAGAAGTAAAACCTGGCAGGTGCAGTTCCCTCCATCCCCTATGCAGCACTAGGACATGCCACAGTGCCCGTGCTGAAATGCACTCCTCTGCGCCACCATGGCTCTGACACTCCAGTTCTAGAGTGGGCCATCTGCAGCCCTCCCAGTGCTTTTTGACTGCAGCTCCCATCACCCTCCACTATTGGTTATGGCTGATGAAAGGGCAACAAGTTGCCAACCTCTGAACAATCTATCCCTACCCAAAAAAACAAACCCTAAAAATTTGTATGTGCACAGTGGTAGAGCATTAATTTAGCACTATTACAATAATCTGGTTCCACTTTTGTGAACCCTCCTGTTCTGTGCTAGCCTTCCTGTAAGTCTGTTACCCAAGGAATATAAGGTTGTTGTTGTTGTTATTGTTGTTGTTGTGTGCCTTCAAGTTGTTTCTGACTTATCCAACCCCAACGAGAACTTGATAGTCAGCATGGTGTAATGGTTTAAATGCTGGAATCCTGGAGACCAGAGTTTAATTCCCCGCTTGGCCATGGAAATCCAATGGGTGACACTGGGTGCATCACTGACTCCTAGCCTCAGAAAACCCCATGATAGTTTTGCCTTAGGGTCACCATAAGTCGAAAACAACTTGAAGTCACAACAACAAATAAGAACCTATCATAGGGTTTTCTTGGCAAGATTTATCCACAAGGGGGTTGCCACTGCCTTCACCTGGGAGAGTGTGAATTACTCAAGGTCACTGGGTAGGTATCCATGGCTGAGGCCATTTCCGCACTACACTCTTGTAGCATGGTTATTCCACTTTCAACATCCTATGGAATCCTGGGGTTTGCAATTAAGGGAGTGGCCGGCTGGCCCCCCCTGAAACTGCAAACCCCAGAATTCCATACGATGTTGAAAGTGGAATAATCGCACTATAAGAGCGTAGTGCGGAAATGGTCTGAGTGAGGACTGAAAGTCAGGTCCCCAGAGTCTTAGTCCAACACTCAAACCATTAAAGACATCCATGTTGGCAGTAAATAGGATGAGGGAGAAAACAAAGGCTGCAGGTGAATGTGTTTTGCCCACTTCTGAACTAACTGCACTTGGCCATCCTTACTTTTGGGGCGAAGGAACTGTGGCTCCCCAAATACCTACGGATATCCATAAAAAAATCTGATTTCCTAAACGACATGTTTTCTTTTCTGTCTCTTTTTTTAAAGTAAAAGACTACACGGCAATAGCAACTGCCCGAAGTAACCCCTGGAAAAGCAAGGACGGCGGAAAAGGGGTGAAACGGCGGAGGGTCCTATTACCTCGGAGTAGACATAGAGAGGTAACACCAGGATGGCCAAGAGGAGGTCCGCCACGGCCAAGCTCACGATGAAGTAGTTGGTGGTGGTCTTGAGCGCCTTCTCCGTGCAGACGCTGAGGCACACCAGCAAGTTCCCGCTGATGATGAAGAGGATGAGGAAGACCCCGAAGACCAGGGCGGCGAAGTTGTAGTCCGGCTCCGCTCCCGGCGCGGGGCAGGCGGCGGTCTCGTTGGGAGAGAAGCCGTCGGTGCCGTTGGCCCCCATGGCCGCCTCCGTCTGGAGGTGCGCCGCGCCGCCCCCACCCCCGCTCCTTCTCTCCTCCTCCCCTCTACGGACCCGAACCCGGCCGAGGAGGCTCCCGCCTGGCCCCGGAGCGAGCAGAGCGCGTCTGGCAAGAAGCCGCCTCCTTCATGGGCTCCGCGTCCCCAAGCGGCCCGCGCTGGCCGGCGAGGGTTGCGGGAGAGGAAGGAGCGGGGCGAGGGCGCTTGGCGGAGTTTGCCTGAGGGGGGCAAAAAAGAAAGAAAGACTCACTTCTCCCGGGGGCTGCCGCGGGCTGCCGGCCGGGGATCGACGCCGAGGCTGCCCCACTCCATCCTCCTCAAGGCGGCCTCAGCGGGGCGCGCGGAAGGCGCGGGAAAGCGAGGCGAGCGAGCGCCTCGTGCCGGGCCGCCCAGTCCGCTCCGCGCGCAGGGCAGCCCAGCGGCTCGGCTGCTTCTCCCCTCCCGGCCCTGGCGCCGAGGGACCCGTCCTGCGACGACCGCTCGGCCCCGCCGTCCCGCCCTCGAAGGGGAAAGGAAAACTCGGTCTTGTTCGGTGAAATTAAGCCTGGCCGCTCGCCCGGCGGGAAGGCGCCTTAGACGGCGTGAGCCTGCGCCTGGCTAGGCGGGAGTAGGTCCCGCCGAGTTCCACAGCGCTTGTTCCCAGCGAGAAAGTGGGACGGCAGCCCTTGTGTCTCCCTCCTGCTTTCCACAGGCAGAGGGGAGCGCCCGCGCTGGAGGCTTTCTCCTCTCCTGACTGGCTTTGGCTCCTTCTCCTCAAGGAAAGGTTCGCCGCACCGCCGCCAGCTACAAGTGGGCCACTTCCTGGCGGGAAAAAAAGGAAAAGAAAAAAGCAAGCGGATTAAGAGCGAAGGAGAGCCGCTGGAGCCCAGGGAGGCGAGACTTCGCAGCTCCTGGGGGTCGTATTGAAGCCTCGCAGCCAGCGCGGACGGCGAGGTTTGGAAGCCCTGTTCTCTCCGCGCCGCCTGGGCGACTGGCTTGTGCGCGGGGTGGGTCAGCGTCCGAAATCGCCGGAGCCAGCCCGAGGGGACTGCACAGCGCCCGCGGGTCGAGGGCGCGGCTGTCCGCCTGGGGCTCCTGAGATAATCTTCCAGGGAGGAGTGCTGCCCCAGTCAGGAAGCGGCGCCTGAGGCGTTTGCAGATGAGCGGAGAAGATTAGAGTGTGTGCGCCTCGTGGCGGAGCGACAGTGTGGTGTGGCGGCAGGCGCTTTGGATTACGACTCTGGAGTCGAGGGTTCGGATGCCAGCAAAACCCACCGAGTGGCCTTGGCTCACACTCTCTCAGCCTCAGCAATGCCAAGCTCCCCCCCAACAAATCTTGCCAAGAATAACCCCATCGTAGGTTCCACCTTAGTGTTGCCATAAGTAGGGACTTGGAAGGCACCCAACAACAAGGTGGTGGGGTCTTTTCCCTTTAGTACCATTAGAGCCAGAGCCACTGCTTGGAATGCTCACACGCCTGTGGTCGCCTTCTTCTAAGTCTGTTCACCCTAGGAGTAATATGGTAGGAGGGCAGAAAGGTAGCTATGCTGCTGGTAGATGGGATGAAGGAGACAGCAAAGGTGTAACTTTGGTTTGTCTGGAAGTAAAATTTTATAGGAGAACCAGTGTGGGGTAGTAGGTTGAACCCTGGAGTTCAATTCCCCACTCCGCCATGGAAGCTCATGGATGAACTTAGGTGCATCACTTAGGTGCAACCCTCCAGCAAATCTTGCCAAGAAAACCCAGTGATAGGGTTGCCATAAGTTGGAGACGAATGCACGCTGCAACAACCAAGATTTATAGAGTGACTGGATAGTAGGATCCAGGTAATTGGTAAACTTTCAGCTTTCCAACCAGTTTTTTCAAAACTTGTGCATAAGAACCTAGGAGGAGCCATGGTGGATCAGACCAAAGATCCATCTAGTAGTCCTACCTTCTCTTTACCGTAGTCTGTGAGAAGGATGGCTGCCTTTCTGCAGCGGGGAAAATACACCACCTCCACTAACTTGGAAAGATTCACCTTCAAAAATGTGTGCTCTTGGAGGGAATAGATGTGTTGAATCATTCATGACATTACAGGTAGTATTCTGTAAGTGACTGTGACACTGGTACAAATCAGATCACGCAAAGTAAATCACAAAAACAATTTCTGGAGGAAGAGGGATTCAATAGCTTTCTAGGGGAAGAAATATTCCATCAAAAGAGAAATCAATGTTCCTATAACAGAGGCACTATGGGGAGGAAAGATGTGTGGACTCTGCATAACAACGTGATAACTGTATATTGGACTATGAAATGTATCTACTACATATAAATGGACAGCAGATAGCTATATAAGTAGTGCAGAAAAATAATCTGAAGTAATAGAAGTGATTCTTGGAAACAGGCATCACACCTCTGTATGACCTCATTATATAGGGCAGAAATGGGCAACTCTGGTTGTTGTGGACTACAAGTTCCATAATCTTTCATCATTGGCTGATGACTATTATAGGTAGTTTATTTAATAACTTTCATTGTTTTTAAAGTACATTCAAAACCCAGCTAGGATGTACCTGGAGTCCAAGAATCCTTCCATCAAGTCAGCTTCAACTTATGGTGACTGTGAATGGGAGACTTCCAAGGCCCCTGTTCCACCTGCAGTGCAGTCTCCCTCCTTTCCTACCACCTTCCTCTTTAGCAAGCATTATGGTCTTTTCCATTGAGTTACATCATCTCATATGTCCAAAGTAAGATAGCCTTAGTTTAGTCATCTTTGCTTCTAGTGAGAGTTCAGGCCTAATTTGCTGTAGAACCCATCGATTTGCTTTTTAAGTGGTCCATGGTATCCCAATAACTGTCTTCCAGCACCACATTTCAGAAGAATTGATTTTCTCCAGCTTTCCCATAGAAACTGGAAATACTATGGCCTGGGTGATTCTGGCTTTGGTATTTAATGAGATATCTTTATGCTTCAGGATCTTGCCTAATTTCTACTAGGCTTCCTTTCCAAGTCTCCATCTTCTGATTTCTTGACTGCAGTCTTCATTTTGATTCACAACTGAACCAAGTTTAGGAAATTTGTATCATATTAACTCAGTTCTCAGTTAACTCAGTTAATATTAACTCAAGAAAATGAGTATGTATTTTTGTATCTTTTGGTTGCATGTAAGGCTGACTCAACACAGACCTAATAAACATTCCTCACTATATCTAGGTGCAGGCTGTGACGCATTTATCTAAACAGACCAGCTCTTATAATATCAGATCAGCTCTGGGATGGTCGGAAGGTAGTCTGTTCACTAGCAAACAGGCTCAAGTTTTGGACCATACAGATTTGCCCTTACCCTCACCTACTTCTTTTAGGCATCTTTGAAGATATGTGACCCCAAGCAAACTCAGTTGTTACACAAAATGCTGTTATGAGATTGGATAGAATGACTTCTCAGGAGCCACATCCAGCACAATATCACATAAAAACATCCAGGATACGCATCGTGGAGGTTTGATAATGGTCCGGGCCCCGGTGTTACCAAAGCATGATTCAGCTGGTTCCTCTTACTCTTCTCAGCTGTGGAATGAATTAAAGTAGTAGAATACTGGAGGCTGAGGATTAGAGAAGTTAGTTGAAGCATCCCAGAAGATTTTAGTTCTCTTGGGATGGTATGTTGTGTTCTTTTCAACCTACCTGCAATTGTAAATACAAATACAAAATGCCAGTAAGCTTCTAGGAAATGAGAAGTCAAACTCAGATAAAAAACCAAATTTACAGTTGTGCAATGCCTCTGTTGGATATCTAATAACTAATTTTTAGGTACCAAAAGTGTGCATAATAAGGAAGGAAAGGGTTGAAGGAACCCAGCAGCACCTTTGAGACTAATTATTTTACCATGAGCCTTCATGGATGTCAGTCCACTTCTTCAGAAGTAGCAAAGTACATCTGAAGAAGTGAACAAAAGCGCTCAACTTGAGTTCTCCAGAACTTTTAATTGGGATAGGCAGGTATATAATATAAGGAGATGGAGGAAGGAGCAGACACCCGACCCCTAAACTAGACCAGAAGATTTGGCAGTTGGGTCAACAGTCAAATTCAGGCAACTGCTGAGCTATGAAAGTTCAGGAAGGTGGGATCCAAATAATGACACACCCTGAGTATAGAGAACCAAGGACAAATTCTAAATGGGTGAAAGTGGTCTCCTGCATTGGAAATATACCAGGAAGACCACAAATTCAGAAAAGTTAATAAGTCATTTGAATCTACTGCTTTCATACTGAGGAAAAAAATCTTAGTCTAATACTATTATCTGCTGAAGCATTTAGCTACTGTTTAATCAAATTTGCCAGTGAGAACATCTGGTTGGGAATTATTAAATCCTTGCAGTATTCACACACAGAGGGGTTAGATGTCTCCTCTGTACTTAGATAAACAAAGGCCTCATTTCTGATTATTGGCTATTCTGTTTCACTGACTGTGCAATATACAGATATGAAGAATGGATATAAACCAGGAACATGTTTGGTTTCTAGTACATACTTAGTGAGAACCAGCGTGGTATAATGGTTTGAATATTGGGCTATGACTCTGGAGACCAAGCTTTGATTCCTGCTCAATCTTAGAAACCCACTGGGTGACCTTGGGTGGATCATGCACTCTCAGCCACAGAAAACCCTGTGATAGGTTTGCCTTAGGGTCTTTGTAAGTCAGAAACAACTTGAGTGCACACAACAGCAACAACAAAGGAAGATCAATTGTCAGATAATCTCCAGTCTGGATGAATAAAGCATGTGCAATATGGATTGGAACTATCCTAGGGGAAGAACCCTCTCCCATCTGTAATAGCCTTTCACAAGCTTGCAAAGGAAGAAAAAAAAACCTTTCTAGGGAGACATTTGGTTTCTAAATGGCTGTATTCTTAAACTGGCTTTAACTGTGCCTAGGCTTTAAATTATTTTATTGCTGCTGTGTTAGTGTTACATTGTAAATGATTTAAATTGTTAATGTGTTGAGTCATTTTGAGTTGCCTTTAGTTCTGAGAAATAACTTGTTCTAAATTTTAAACGTGTATATTCTAACTTTCCTCACAAGAACAAACACGAATGAATAAATTTTGCTATTCCCACTTGTCTTGGTTAAGAACCACTGATAGTCTTACTTCCCATAAATTTGTCTAATCTGCCTTTTAAGAGTTACCTAAAGCAGTGGCCATATCCACATTTTTGGCAACAGATAATTCATTTGCTGTGTGAAGGACTTTGTTTTGTCTTCCCTGCATCTCCTACATGTAAGTCTCATTTGATGACCCAGAATTCTTTAGTGTTATGAGAGGGGGATTTTGTCATGTTTAGAGCAGTGTCATTTGCTAAGTCAATACAGAAATGGTTCCTTTCCTTTACCTGTGGAAGGTCAAAGTCTTTGACATTTAGAATCCCTGCACTAAAACAATCACCACCAAAGCCCTTTGGGGGGGAATGACCTTCTTCTGCCATTCATCCTTGGAACTTTCAGAGCAAATGCTGGAAAAACTGCTTATACTGCTGATAAATTTGGGTTACTGACATAAAGTGCTAATTTTTCCAGGCTTGTGCACCATGACATCATCTTGGATTCTAAGCAGGAAGACAAATGTTTCTGAGAGTGCTTGTGCAAAAACTTTTGTGCAGTGTTTAGTCTGGAAAAACACATCTTGTGTATCTTGTCAAGTAAAGTAATGTGTCCAAATGAAACCCAGTTCTGGCTTTTGGACAACCAGTGGAGACAAATGGACACATACAGTTTAATACGTGAGTCACCTGATTCTAATCCCTGTTTTAATGCCTTCTTCAAGTTACAGCAGACTAAAAAAACAATTCCCAAATATATGTCTTTTGCAATCCTAAATCAGATGTGCTTTTAATCAGTTAATCCAAGCATTGATAAGAGTTTTGTGACTTTTTTAAAAAATCAGATACTTTCTGGTGGCCAGCAGAAAAATAAAACTTGCTAGGTTATTTATGGCCATTTCCGCACTACATTGTTATAGTGCTGTTATTCCACTTTCAACATCCTGTGGAATCCTGGGATTTGTAGTTTTCTGAGGCCCCCTAAATACCCCCCCAAACTTCAAACTCCAGGATTCCACAGGATGTTGAAACAAGAATAATAGCACTATAATAGCATAATGTGGAAATGGCCATATATGTATAAATGTATTTACAGCTGTGTATTAAATTCCTTAAAAAAAAAATTTCGCCACAGTTCGAATGTCTGGATGTATGTAATAGAGGAGGTTGTACCCAAGAACATTTTGAATGGGAGAATGGACACCTAATTAAATACACAGACAGACAGGCACAGACACACACACAGCCCGCATTGTGTGAACGGGTTTTTAGCGATATATTTAGACACGTTGCTGTGTGTTACTGTTTCTCACACAAGGGAAAATAGCATTCTGGGGCGATCCCTCTTCAGGTCTGGGTTCCGATGGCAATACGACTCCTCCACTCTCTCCAAAGTGGCTGGAAGAAATTACACAGCGGATGGCAAGGCTGGACCTGACCAAGGCATACAGGTCGGGAGGTACACCCACCAAAACAAACCTTAACAGCATCTTCGCCAGGGAACTGCAGATCTTTCCCTTCTATGGGAGGCAGAAGGAAAATCGGTAACTTTTTAACGTCCGTGCAGCCCTACCACCAATTTGGTTGATCGGTTTGGCGCACTCGCGTGGAGATGCGTAATTATTTGTTGAACCCCGCGCCCCCGCCCAGTCTTCTTCGCAATTTGGATACTGCCGTCCAAATGCTGGCGGGAGAGCGCGTGATCGCCGCGGTCTTAGCTCATCCCGGGCATTTCCCGCCCACCCGCCTTTGCTCTCGGTTGCCCGAGGAATCGTGGAAACCGCAGTTCCAGGGCTCGCGCTGCCCCTTTCTTGGAGACCCAGCGCGAGGCGTCTTTCCTGGGGTCCAAGAAGCTCCAGCTGCAGCGCTGGCAGCAGGGGAGGAGCAGGAGCAGGAGTAACACTTTTATTCATTTTCCTAATTGTTGCTGATCGGTTTTTCGGAGAAGCCGGCAAAAGTCTCCTCTTCTGAAAACTAAGCCCACAGTCAGTGCCCTCTTGCTGTTTTTCTACCACTGTACCCAGAGTGCTTTAGAAGGGAGGGTGCTTCATATCTTCGGATTTTTGTATCCTTCCAGTGACCTCTCTGTCCTCCTCCTGCAGCTTTCCACCTTATTCTTTTACCACTTTGCCTCAAATCTTTCTAGCCATCCCATTTTTTCTGCTTCCCAAGAAGCCCTAAATATTTATATTCTTAAGGGGTTCTTTTCCAAGCGCCATCTTTTAGTCTTCAAAACTGCTAAACTTCCACACTTACTAGGTTTTACTTCTCTTCTCATCATATCCAAATCCTATCACAGCCTTTTGATATCCACATTAGTGTTTCTACACTAATGTTTTGGTATTTTAAGTGTGATGGTTCTGTCCTATAGAAACCTGGGATTTGTAGTTTGAGCTCTATAACATTGGAGCCCCGAGCAAATAATTATTCACAAAATTGCAGTTCCCAGGATTCTGTAAGATGGATCCATGGCACTTAAAGCACTATAATTGTGCAATGTGGATGCATCCGCAGTTAATCCTCTGTAGCAAATACTTCCATCCCTTTTCTTTATATTCCTGCCTATTCCCAAACCCTCCCTTCTGCCAGCAACCTGGTGTAGTCAAAGCTGGTGTGTTGTTTTCACTCATTATCCTTATTCACACTGATAGGGAGACCTAGGCCCGCTGGAGACATGATGTCCTGAGTGGGAGCCAGTCGCATAGGGACAGGGAGGCGGGGGAGCGGTTTGCCCCAGGCGGCAATGTTTTGGGGGCGTCCTGGCCTATAGCCACATCCCCATGTGCCCTGGCCATGCCACCACGCACCACAGCCACACTACCATGCACAGTGGCCATGCTCCTCACACAGTAGCCTCAACCGCCCCACATGCTCCAAGCCCCACCACTGATGGGAGCATCAAAAGGTGCCTCCGTACCATCTAGCCAAGTTAATGTGCAGAAGACCAAAAGCCAGCTGAGTTATTTGGACATCTGAGATTGCATCTCACAAATACTTCTTCTCCCACTTTCCAGTAAAAATAGCAATAATGAGAAATCAAATAACTAAAAACCAATTGTCCTTCATGACTACTTGAAGTGGTTAGCTTACTGTGCCCAATGGTAGGGCCAGCCTAGGGGCCAAAGGCTTTTTCACAGCAGGGTCTTCTTGTAGGACTGTAAGTTCTTCATGCTTGTTCATTACCTCTGAATTTGATAGTACTGATTTATATTTCAGGACAAGCAAGAGTGCAGCAGAAGGTGCCATCCATCAATTTATTTATATCCTGCCTTTCTCCTAGGCTGGGACTCAGGACATCTTACAAAAAGACAGAATACGATAAAATGCATATAATTAAATATATATACAAAAAACAAGATTAAAACAGTATTAACAGAATTAAAACCAGTTAAAATCTTCCTTTAAAATGGATTAAAAACAATAAAATGCCATAAAAGTCATTTTTGTTAAAATCAGTTTCCAAAAAACTTGCTGGAAAAGAAAGATCTTAACCTCCTGCTGAAAGAAAAACAAAGAAGCCATCTTGACTTCCCTGGGGAGTGAGCTGCAAAGTGTGGGAGCAGCCCCAGAGAAGGCATTCTCACCAGCTGTCTCTCTGAAGGGAGAAGAACCTCCCCTGTAGATCTTAGAACTGGAGCAGTCTCATAGGAGAAAATACAGTCCTTCAAGTAGCCTACAATGTATTTAAGTAATAATTTAATTAGCAAGCCAAAAGCATGTGGTTGTGTTGATCCTCTGAGAGGAGGAGAAGGAGGAGGAGGAGGGGGAGACATCTGGTGGTAAAAATAATTCCCAATTGGAGTGTGGACTTTGAACCTATGAGGACTGAACATCATGCGCGGGCAGATGTTGGAGCAAAGATCCATCCACAAAATCTCCCTCCCTGCCCCGAATCAATGCTGTTTATCAAAAGCAACCAATATTTGCCACGTAGTATGCTTGTTCCTGAATTGCACAGCATTCCTTTGTTTTAAGGTAGGCCTTTTTGTTTTTAGGTAGCTGCTTGTATTTTTTAACAGCAGCCTGATGAAAAAGAAATCACATGGATGAAGCACTTCTTGATGTGAAAATTTTTTAAAAATGGTGGGAATGTATCTTTTTCTGCATGTTGCAAGTCTGTGGACTTGAAAATAGAGTTAAAAAAAAAGCAGTGACAAATCTGCTTACTTTTGATCCTCTGCCTAAATGCTGTTTTCTGTAGTTGAGCTACAACTGTGTTAGAGAACATTCTATTTAATGTTGAAATCTAGCATTTCTAGGCAAAGTTGTTATGAGTAAATATTTAACCTATGTTACTAGTAATGCCTGAGTATCATAGAATCATAGAGTTGGAAGAGACCCCAGGGGCCATCCAGTCCAACCCCCTGCTATGCAGGAACACACATCAAAGCATTCCCAACAGATGGCCATCCAGCTTCTGCTTAAAAACTTCCAAAGAAGGAGACTCCACCACACTCTAAGGCAGCATATTCCATTGCTGGACAGCTCTGACCGTCAGGAAGTTCTTCCTGAGGTTCAGGTGGAATCCCCTTTCCTGCAGCTTGAATCCATTGCTCCTTGTCCTAGTCTCTGGAGCAGCAGAAAACAAGCCCACTCCCTCCTCAACATGACATCCCTTCATATATTTAAACATGGCTATTATTTTCCCTCTTAACCCTCTTTTCTGCAGACTAAACATACCCAGATCCCTAAACTGTTCCTCATGGGACATGGCTTCCAGACCCTTCACCGTTTTGGTTGCCCTCTTCTGGACACGTTCCAGCTTGTCGATATCCTTCTTGAACTGAGGTGCCCAGAACTGGACACAGTATTCCAGATGAGATCACGTTTGGCATAGCCAGTTCCTATTGATGCTTAGACTGTGATCTTCTTATGCATGGAGGAAAACTGTGCTCTTGATTATGATCTGTTCTATGGCATATAGCTTGAGAAGGGTTAAGAAAAAGAATCAACATTGTATGTGGGTTAGGGTGCCAAACTTCTTTGAGATAGCCCAAAGAGATTGTCCAGGAATCTTTCTGCTGCAAAACAAACAAACAAAACACCCTACTCTTTGTTGCTTGGGGAATGACAGATGGGTTAGAAGTAAGGACTAGCAATAGCCCATGTAGGGTATCCAGTGTAAAGGCATCACTTTCTATGTACATATTTTGACCATTGGTACCTTATAGAAAAAGAACACAAATAAAGTACAAATAGAAATATGTAATTAAACGGAAATGTTTGTTCCTGAAGGTGAAACCAGGATAATCAAGAAGATCACACTACAGGAGTTAACAGCTGAAGCCTCCTGAGCTGAAGTCAGTGCCATAAGATGCATCCTTTATTTGCTAGATTTGAGAGGGAAGAAATATGGAGAAAGTGGCACTTGTGACCAATTAATGCACTGCTAGTCCACCATAAGAGGTAGGTAGAAGTGTGAAGCTTGACTCTCTGGCCCTTACTCACTTCTCAAGTAGCTCCTTTTCAAAGCTAGTTGCTAAAAAGACCTCTCTGTGCTGCAGAGCTTCATTTAAAGCTCTTAAGAAAAATGTTTTTCAGTCCTAACAAAGCCAGCATATCTGGGCTTCTATCTAGCACCCACTCAACAGCCTTTATTAGCTACCCCTTTCCTTTGGGTTACTCTTTGTATAGGGTCTCTGCTAAATGAACCTGAGCTGGTTCAAAGGATAATCTTGTGAGGCAAGAAGTCTTCTCCTCTTCTGTTGCATACTTCATTAAAGGGAGTGGAAGTTCCAACCGGAAGTTCCAAACATGAGGCCAAAGGGCCCCTGGAGTAATAGAAACAGGCATCAAAGAGTGATGGCTGGAGGCGTCCATATCAGTGGGGTGGTGAATTTACCTAAACTTTATAGGAATGTCCAAGATGTGAAACTCTTTCTTCAAAATATATTTAGCACATTGGATAGCTCCTTTAAAGTTCAGACTAAAATCTAGAGCAAATTCACTGCCCCTGCTGACATGGACACTGCTAGCTGCTACTGGTTGGGAGTTCTTCATATTATTCCTGACCTCCTGAAAGCTTAATATCCAATTGTATCTAATATATAGTCATGCAAAATCTTGTGAAATTTGCTTCAGAATGCCACTCAATTTTTCAAAAATATTATTCTCTAGAAAATTTTGCAATCTTAAAAGAAGGAAAGATGAATAGACGGCAATTGGGAAGTTTTTCCATTAGGGTTGTAAGGGAAAAACTTGAATAAAATATTTGAGGAACATATAGTGTGAAAATTATAAGTGTACAAAGTTGATCATTTCATTTTCCGTAACATTCAGTATTTACTAGTTTGGAATTGCTTGCATGTATACACGCCTTTCTATTGGGTGACTGATTAAAAGACAAAGGCCAAAATTAAACACAGGCTTTAACATTTTCAGGCCTTTTGAAATTAATGCTCTTAGACATGATTAACTCTCCACTGGATTGTGTCCTCTGAAGTGCTCATAGCAATCTGTTGATTTGCTGTATTTAAAGCAGCGCTGTCTGCCTTGCCTGTGAGGGTGAGAGATGGTAATGACCTAGATGAGCCACAAATCCCTACAGCTTTACAGTTTATGAAGACTCAAACCAGTTTCAGGAGAAGCTGAGTTCTTGGGGCCATCATGTAGTGTCATGAATCCATCAGGAGCTCCTCTCAGGATTGCTTTCACTAAAGGTGGGAGGAATGGCACCTATGTGAAAAACCAGTCAGATGAAAAGGAATGCCAAATTTTGCCCAGGAGATCTGGGAATCACGTCCCTGGTCAGCTGTGAATTATGAACTCCAGTCACTGTCTTTTTTTAAAATATATATATATATATATATATATGAATATATATGTGTGTGTGTGTGTGTTTATTAATGTAAAATATCTTACAAAACAAAAAGTTATACACACCATATCATAATAGTATATTCAGCATTTAACAAACCACTCATACACATACAATACTTCCTTCTTTTTTGCCCCTCCCACACCCTATCCACCCAGGGAACAATGTAACTTATTAGTTTCTTTTTTTTTCTCATGTGGAAAATCATTTTAACTGTTTCCTTTACTTTTTCATACCCCTCATACCCCTGAACAAACTCAATCAATAATCTCCAACTACTAAACCAGATCTCCTCTTTCCTTTGACCAAAATATATTATATAATCAAACATCATATATTCCGATATGTACTTCACCCATCCATTACAATCCCATCTTTCTTTTTCTTCCAACCCATATGCAATTACTGCTTGTGCTGCTATAATTAATTGTTTAATTAAATGTTTTTGTTCCTCCTTTAATCCTATATTCCTAACATTACAAGTTATACATATTTCTTTATTTAATTGAATTTCCCCCCCAATTAGTTTATGTATTTCTTGTTCTATTTCCTTCCCAAAACTTTGCACCTGGGACCACTCCCACCCCATGTGAATATATGTTCCTCTACTCCAACACCCATGCCAACAGGCAGGTGATACATTTTTAATGATATGTGATAACTGTTGTGGTGTTCTATACCATCTTGCTATGACTTCCATCTGTTGTTCCCTAACCTTTTTATTTTTGACAGTTTTGATTTCCTGTAACCATTGTTCCATTTCTTTCCTATTGAGCTGGATGTCCTTATCCCAAACTCCTAACGAACTGTCTATAGGTTTATATTGATTATTCAATAACATCCTATATATCCTGCCACCTAACCCTTTTCTGCCTTCCTGTCTTTTCTTCAATATTTTTTCTAATGGATTTTGGCTATCTTTTATAGATATTATTTCCTGTAAACTGTTATATATATACCATTTAATTGAAGACAATATTGATTACCTATTAAATCTAGTATTTCTTTTACCCCTATCCGTTTAACTAGATTATCAGATAGGTCACCTATTATCGTATATCTAATACTCCTCAGTTTCCTTAATACTGTTCCTTTACCAACTTTTCCTTCCTTATTCAAATATTCTAAAGAGTGCCAATAATAATTTTTAATCTTCACTTTCCCCCCATTTTTGCCATATTTGCCACATTGTCCTAAAAGGTCCTTTATTAATTTTATTTTTCTTTCCTCCTTACTTCTAACATTGCTTTATATTCCATGTAGTTTAACTGCTTCTCTATCCTAACCCATCTTTTTTTCTGTATCATATTCAAAATCTAATATTCTTAGTAATATTTTTCCAGACAGGGAAGTCAGTCACTACCTTTTGAGCCTAGCTAAATGCAGAAAGTGTCCCGTATCAGTCACAGTGACTAGCGTCTTCAGATGAATGGATTTAGATAAATTACATTTAATAATAATGGTCCATATTGTTCTGTTCTTTTACTTTATTTATACCCTGTCTTTCCCACAACAGAGAGATTCCTTGTCATGCAAGAGTCTACATATTGTAACTACAGTTGGCCCTCTACATTTGCTAGGGTTGGGGTGCAGGATCTCCACAAAAGTGGTAAAACTTGCAAATATCAAAATGTGTGTGTCTGTGGGAAGGGGGCTGACGCATGGTGGGGAGGACAGATACCCAGGGACCAAACTGGGTTAGGGAAAGGAGAGGAAAAGGAGGGTAGGTTTGTTACCCTGTATGTTGGCGGTCCCGGGAGGGGCGCCCAAATAACCAAATAAAACACAAAGTGGGGAAATTAAGCTCAAGCACTCTCTTAAGCTAACGAGAGGCAGGGTACTTCAGCTAGGATCTTTAACCCTATGTATACAGCGTCAGGTCAGAGAGCAGCTAGACAAGGTTTTAAGGTAACAAATAATATTTTATTGAAGACAAGAAACACGAAAGACAAAACACACACTAGCTAACTAAGAAATAGAAATGGAGAGCTTTGGGGAATGGGTAGTATGACACCTGGTCTCGTAGTCCTGGAGAGAAGATGAGGTTGCAGGGATGGAAGCTCAGAGCGGTTCGCTGAGGGGAGTTTCACTGGACAAACCGGCAGCAAGGGGGGATGGAAGTCCAAAGTGTTCCGGAGTGTTCTGAGGAGGGAGGCAGGCTCAGTTATTGGAAACTGAGGGGACAGCTCGCCAAACACAGCAGCAGCAAGGCTGGATGGAATTCAGGAGCGATCTGAGGAAGGCTCGGAATTGGGGACCTTTTATAGGGTGGATTTTACCTACAGGCTATGCTATGCTTGATGAGAACGAAGGATATTTGGAGTGGGACAAAGGAGTTGGAAAAGGTCAGGTTTTGCATGATGAGCTTAACGCTGGATGACAATGGTATGGCCAGTATGCTGATGGTCCGACATAAAGGAATGGCTCAGCTCTTGGCCGTGCGGCTTTGTGAAGATACGTGCCGAGCAAAGCTGGTTTGCAGGGAGGTTTTTCCCTAAAGCATCGGAGAGGCTTAAGTTGCCTGCCTGAATGAGGTTTTGGAATGTACAACCATTAACGGCCGCGCCCCAGACGTGCTTGTCCAGAGGACCTCTGCAAAACACGTGGGGTAGGGTGGCAGAGAAAGGTCAAGCAAAGACCAAACTATTTGATATCAAAAGGATATCTAGTGCTCTCACCAGACATATCATAACCGTGATAACAGGTTGACATGGCAACCCTGTACTTGCTCTCTTTTGCTCATCTCCTCCTTAGGAGTGTGTTGGGGGCATTGGGAGAGGGTTTGTGGTGCTAAGAAATTGTCTGTGATCCTTTAGCTGGCCAGGCAACAGCTGGTAGAGGAGGAGGAGGACCAGGACCAGAAGCAGGTTTTTATGGGCTGTGAAGGTTCCCCTTCAAGAAAAGCACTTGAGTTGGGGGAGGCAGGAGTTGGAGAAACCTGCAAATCAAATCTGCAGAAGTTAAACCTGCAGATGTGGAAGGCCAGCTGTATATGTTTCATGACAGATAAGGGAAGAAGCACCCAGGATGCTCCAAGACATTTGCTGCCTCAAAACCTAAATTTTTTGCAGTGTGGGTTACATTGCGTCTAGTGAAAGTGAATCTGAACAGACAGAGCCATATGATAGCACAAGTTGTGGTCCTGAGCTCTTCCTTTGCCTGCCTACTAACTCATGTATGTGTGTGTGTGCCTTCAAATCACCTGTGGACTTATGGCGACTCCTATGAATTTCATAGATTTTTCTTAGTCAAGAAATACTCAGAGGTGGTTTTTCCAGTTCCTTCCTCTGAAGTATAGTCTACAGCGCCTGGTGTTCACTGGTGGTCTTGCATCCAAGTACTAACCAAGGCTGAACTTCTTAGATAAGACTCCCCTCCCCCACTTCATGCAAGAGTTTTCAAAGCTCTAAATGACTGCTTTAAAAACCACCAGCAGTCATGAAAGGATGAAGCAGATACACTTCAGATTCAAATGTGCTTGAATGGGCTGTTTTCCTGTTTCCTTGAGTTACTTGAAACCATAATAGAGCTTAAACCAAACAGCACTGTCATGTTGCTGCAGATTACAGGGAGACAGAGTACAGGCAGATTGTGAACTGGGACAAATCCTCTAAATGATATTTTCCAGATTGTTGTGTCACTCCCGTTAAAAGCATCCCTTTCTGAAATTGTCTCAAGAACTGAAAATGTTTTATCGTTTTAAAAAGATGTATATTTTATTGCTTTTTTATCCTTTCCTTATCCTACCCTAATATAGATGCTCTTTTCAGGATAGTTACCATGGGTATAGAGATATGAATGAGATGTCAAGCCAGGGCACAAAGCAGGCAGATTTGCAACAACAACAACTAAAAAGCATCACTGAAAAACAAGGGCAAAATGAGATAAAATCAACCAGCAATTAACTATGCAAGAGTTCATCTCTTGCTACACAAAGTAACCAGAACCAGAACCTGCACATCTAGGGTTAACCCAATGTTTCTGTTTTTCAAAAACTTCCTTGTACCACAGGGATGGGAGTAATGGGGCCCTCCAGATTCCTCTCAGTATTTTTTAAACATTGTACCATTATATGTCCTGGCTAGGCCTGCTGGGATTTGCAGTCCAGTGATATCTGGAGAGAGGCATGATTTCCAACTCTGTTCTAGCATTTTGTGGCACTTTAGCCTAATACAGGATTTCTTAACCGATGGTCCATGGATGTCCACAATGTGGTCACAGGGGGTCTGTGAAAAAAATGTTATGAGCTTTTACAGTTTGAAAGCAAGCAAGCAGGCAGGCAGGCAAGCAAGCAAGCAAGACAAGCAGGAAGACAAATTTGTGGGAAATCATTCCAATAAAAAGATTACAATAGGAATGTGTGCGTTTACTTATTTCTCCCCTCTCTCCAAATTTGAAGATCCTTGATAATTCAAATTTAAATGTTAAAGATCTCTCCAGATTTCAAGACCCTTGATAATAAATGTCTGGGGAGGGGGCTCTTTCTCTGAGAAGTTTGCAGACTTGTATGCTGCACTTGGTTAATAAGTCTTATTGACATGTCAGTATTTCAAATTTTAAATAATGATACTTACACTTGGCTGGGAACCATATCATAGCTTATCCGAATATTTCTCAGTATCTTCTAAAAGTACAGCATACAAGCTACACACTTGCTACTTACTTCTTTATAAAGAGTAGATCCTTTGGAAGCAGAGTAGATCCTTTGGAAGCAGATCTATATGTAATTAAGATTTAAATGGTTTTCCAATAAGTCAACAATATATTAATCAAGGGACATTAACTGAACAATGATTAATTTCCACTTGCTATTTACAAGGCAGTAATCTCTATGCAACAATATACTGAATGCACTTTATTACTCAGTCACTGCTTGGCTTTATCTCATATTTGTTTTCCCATTTTTCTTGTTCAGTTTCTATAATACAATGTATGCGAAGAAGAAGAAGAAGAGGAAGAAGAAGTAGTAGTTGTTGTTGCAAAAGCAATTTCACAACAATGTTCAAGGTGACAGTTCTGCTGAACAACTTCATTTAATCATTGTTTCACTACCACTAAAATGTCATCAGGTAACATCAAGGATAGGGTCTTCTCAGTGGTGGGACCCACCCTCTGTAACACTCTCCCCCATGTAGTTTGTTGAATGAAAATTGTGCCAAACTTTAAATGGTTGTTGGAAATTTGTTTCTTTTTGCAAGCCTTACCTGGCTGGTAATGATTATGACTACCCCATGCTTGCATTGAATTGGAGTACTTAATTTTAATTTTAATTTAACTGAAGTATACTGAAGTATACTTCAGTTAACGAAGTAGATGTGCTCCTGGGCATTACTTCTTTAACAGAAAATTTGGTACCAGAGACAGAAATATAATCTAAAGTATAGAGATAGATTTCCTACGCCACAAAAAGAAGAGCACCTTGACAGTTTTCAGCCAACTTCTGATTCAAAAAAAATTATATGTGCATTTGAAATGAAACAACTGGGCCCAGTAAACCTTGCATAAGTAAAAAAACAACAACACTTTGAACCTTGAGAGACTGCTCGAAAGCTTTGTCTTCCAAAATACTGATCTGTTTGTTTGTTTGTTTGTATCTTTCTTTCTTTCTTTCTTCTTTTTTCACATGCTGGGAGGAGCTGGTGAGGCAAGTGTATCTGCCTTTCCCTTTTTTGTTGTTTTGCTGTTCATGCCTGCTCAATAAGGGATTCAACAGACAGCTACTGTTTACCTTGCCTGTTTTAGACAGGAACACACAGCTACAGTACAATTGGCAAGATTAGAACCCCATTTTCTATCAGCTCAAGCTTTATTGTACTGTATTGTTTACTGCAGACATGCTGCTGCAACCTCATAATGAAATTCTGTGTTTCTCCAGCCTCCCTTCACCTTCCTCCCAAAGCCAATGCCGGAACAAACTTCCAGCTAGGCAGAGGACAAGAGGGAAAGGGGGCCTGGTTGGAGGTAAAAAGATGTTGTACAAAGGAGCTTCTTTGTCAGAGGCTTTGTAAAGTGAAATGTGCCTGGAGTTGAAAGTGGTTTTTAAAGTGCGTTACATGGTTTTTATACTACATATGGAATTTAATGTATAGGTAGCCTTCCACATTTGTCAGGTTTGCAGGACCTGCAAAAGTGGGAAAATTGCAAATATCACTATGTGTTGTGTGTTGTGCGTCTGTGCCTTTGTGCAGAGGGAGCCAAGACATGGCGGGGAGAACACACCAACTGTACACTCTTTAGATGTCTGATTATATCAAGCAATATATAAATACTACAAATAAGAAATAAGTCTTGAAGGAGTTAAAAAGTTATGCTTGTTTTTCAAGAGCAGATATGGCCTAGATCTTCACAGTTCCCAGTTGCCTTTTTTGCTCTGAGCAAACAGCATTTACAATAGTCTGAACTGGTCCTGAAACCTCTATTCTGTCACTTTGTTCTAAAATAAGTTTCAGGAAAGGCAAAATGCAATATCCAGTAACAGAAACATAAAACAGCAAAACAGCCTTTGCTGTTATTTTCAGCTACTAACCTGCCACCAAAGGAAAATTATTGCTGAGATAGTTGATCTCAGAGCTTGGAAAATTACTTCTTTGGACTACATGTAACAGAATCCTCCAGCTTGTAGGTGTTACCCCAATGACAGACCCCATCCTGGGGAATATCAGTTTGATATCAAATATGCACACCATGCCAGAGAAGTTGCCTGAGTGGATACGTAGACAAAGAGGTTGAACGACTGAAACTATGTCAGGCCAGGAAAATCCCCAGTCATGTTCCCCTAGGAGACCTCACACTAAACACATCCACACGGACAAAGGGTCCCCAGCCAAAAACAGCCAACTTGGGGGGATTATTCGGTTTTCCTCAAGTTGAGTGATTCCGACATTAGTAAACCACACATTGCAAGGTCTATCTGCATAAACCAATCATGCAAACTACCAAGTTGCTATTGTGTGCCATTTCTCCCTCTGTTTTGGCCATTGTTCTTCCCGGGAGAGGGCCTGTCCTCGAGGTACATTCTGCCCTATATGTAGTCCCAGTTTTTGAGGGTCTCTTCAGAGAACTCCCCACCACTTTAGCAGACCGGCACTCTGTTAGTTGAGTGATCCCCTCAGCCACTTCTCTTCGCTGAGCTCTGTCCTTCTCACCACTTCCTAGACTGAAGACTTCAGGATAGGTGCAGTATCACCACCTTTATACCCTCTCCGCTGAGTCTCCTATCAATTTTCACCTCTTTCCCTTCTCAATAGGCCTTGTGTGCATGAGTGAGTGAGTGCACTGGTGCGTGAGAATACATTTATTAATAAAAACCATTTATTAGTATGTTTGTCTGTTTTTTCGCTTGGTCCGACCCCGTAAAAATTGGGTACAAGATTCTGCTGGGTTACCCTGCCCCTCATTTTGCTACAGCCAGTGCTCTGCTAATTTCCACAATATTTGCATATTAGAGCGAATCACAGTGTCCCCCCAAGGGACCCCCAGAAGTCAGGGTAACATAGGTACTTGCTTTGCTGGCTGGGCAATTCTGGGAATTATATCCCAAAGATTGGACTACTGGTTTTGACCTGTTGGTTTGGTTGCTGGCTAATGCTGGTCTTACCTAGCATTGATTATAGAGGTTTTTCTTTTCTTTTAAAATTATGCTGTGTCAAGCTTTTGCAAATAACAAATGCAGTAAATACATTGAGAATAATATCACAACAGATAAGAGAAATGAGTTTTCAAGAAAAGCAAACAATACACACCATGCTTGTCAAAGTAAGGAGCAATTGTAATTGGTATGAGTGCAAGCTTATTTCTTCAGAGATTCTAGAGAAAAGAAGAACAGAAAATGTGGAAACAGCCACTGTTTGGATGGCTTGGGTTTGTAGATTTTACAGGTAATTCTGAAGATGACTGTGGACTTCTTTTATTATATTAACCCAGTCACTACAGGATGGGATTACAGTCCTTGTCCACTCACTTATCTGCACAATTTTAGCAGCAAAGAGAAGATTAAGGAAGAATTCCCTACGATGAATAGGGTTGCCCATCTTCCTTCTTTGTGGTCTCTAGTATCATGACCCTGGATTTCAAGGAATACCAAACACAATACTCAGTAATACAAACATAAAATAAGATGATAAGATTGATTCTATCTGTCTATAGCCTCTCCAGAATTTTAGGGAATACATTGCATTAATCCTGTACATTTCAGCTGAGAAGAGTCAACACACAATCTGGGTGTTAATTTAATTCCAGTTTAAATCCACTTCCCCCAAACTGGTAGTACCTCTTAATTTGAAAATAAGTCTCTATGTCCTTTCCCTAGATTCTTTTTCTATTTGTTCACTGGCTCTACTTCTCAGCCAAGGAGAATTTACAGAAGAGCTTTTGGTAAGTGAGATCTGACATGGGCCATTTCCGCACTACAGTGTTAAAGTGCTACTATTCCACTATCAACCTCCTATTGAATTCTGGGGTTTGTAGTTTAGGGAAGGGCACTTCAAATTCTCAGCCAAAGAGCTCTTTGGTCTCAGTAAATTACAAACTCCAGAATTCCACAGGGCATTGAAAGTGGAATAGCAGCAGTTTAACACTATAGTGCGGAAATGGCCATGGATGAGAAGTTCCCTTTGTCATTAGCTATGCCTTGCTGGAATAAGTGCTCTGTTTTACAGGGAAGGGGAGAGGGATTCCTTGTTACTTGGTTGATACCTGACTGCACTAGGTAGAACCTTCAGGTTACCTGTCGACTTATGGTTACCCCCATGAAGTCAAGGAATATTCAGAGGTGGTTTTGCCAGTCCCTTCCTCTGAAATTTAATCTGTGACACCTGATATTTCTTGAAGGTTCCTCATCCAAATAACAAATACAGACACCTCCCAGTACATTTGTCCTGTCTGGAGGAGCCATTTCAGTCTATTAGCCAATATTCATCCTTCAGTTCAAAAACCATCAGAATGAATTATGGCTCGTTATATTCAGTGGAGATACTCAACTAAAGCCAGATGAGAAAGACAAGGAATTACTTATGTTCTGTATTTTCTCCATTTTTGAATGTATTGAGGACCACCAGATGCTATGTAGTCAATCTGACCTATCCTTAACTGTGTACCTTACAAAAACCTACAGTGTTTACCATGCAATAAATATAATGCAACTTGCTCAGTTGCATATGTGTGCGCGCGCACTTATATAGCTCCTGCCTATGTCACCACATTGTACAATCAAACAGTGAGATAGTAACTGTTGGAGTCAGGAACAGCCAATCTATTCTAAATCAAACCTATTCCTACCTCTGCCTTATTTGTTTTTATTGTGTGCCTTAAAGTCATTCTCGACTTATGGAGACCTTAAGGCAACCCTATCACGAGGTTTTCTGGGACTGGGAGTGTGTGATGCAGCCAAGGTCACTCAGTGCGTTTCCATGGCCAAGAGGGGAATTGAACCCTGGTCTCCTGGGTGTAGTCTGATGCTCAAACCACTACACTGTGTGGGCTCTCCTCTATATTACATATACCAGTATATCCTCAGAACTCTGAGGAGTGAGAATCCCACACTTATAAGCATTTATCTTAGGATTTTGTTTCCTTTGAATGATGTTTCTGATTGAAGACACATGGTGTTTTGGGGAATGATGGTTTACTTACATCCAAGTAGACCCAAAGGGGAGGCTTACAGCCTCTTCGGATTCTATAGAGTCCTTGCACCTGAGAATGCTTCTAGAGTTCTGCTTAGACATCTGATTCCTCCTTCTATTTAGACATCTGCTCCTTATCTTCACCATAGATTCCATAGTTGTTGCTGCCCCCGTCTGAGTCCTACAGCTGCAGAGATCATGCACTGTTTGATTTTACACCTACAGACTGAGTTGGTGAACACCTTAAAGAAAGAGTGCACAACTTTTTCAGCACTGAAGGCCCCGTGTGGTGTTGGCTGGGGTGGTGGGCAAGGACCGCTCATATGCAAACAACTGTATATACATATTTATCTATGTAAATGCTCGGATAGATACCCCTGTAAATGTGTTTATAGCTGGTTTGGGACTCAAGAAGAGACTAAACGTTGGAATATTTTAACATTTCAGGATATTTGTAATAATCAGATCTTGGGGCACGGGCGGGGTAAGCAAAAACTGGTTTCAGATCCATACAAAATGTAGGGCTTTTTTTTCCTTTTAAAGAAAGATCAGAAAGGGCTGTGAATCGTACAGTCTGGCAGAAGTTGTTGGACTGCAACTCCCAGAACATCTCTCCAGTTTGTGGTGAGGAATGCTGGGTCTGTTCTAATTAGGACTATCAGTTGGATTTAATGCAATATGTCTGAATAAACCATATTAAACTTGGTGGGATTTCTGCACTATTAGCAGAATTTTTAGAGCAAGCAATTTTATCTTTATTTGCACCGCCATACTCCCCAACATTCAAAATCAGGGAACTGAGGATAAAAATGAGCTTTGGATTTTCTCTAAGAAAATCCCTTTAGAAAGAAGATGAGATCATGTTCTTTCGAAAACCATTCTCCTAGCACTTAGAAAAATTAATATCTGCTCCAATTTAGAGTAGGTGAAGAGAGAGCTCACAAACTGCCAACTTCAATTTCCAGTTTACCCCATTTTATAACTGTGTTCTTTTCCCCTTATCTAGTTTCCAGTATTCCAGTTTATCACTGCGTGCTTCTTCCTTAAAATCCCTCCTTCCCATAGCTAAGCACCTAAGCAGGAGTGAGAGAAAACATGTATCCTCTATGATTGTCCTCTTGCCTCCTAACCTAGAAATCAAGTGTTAAAAGATTAATGCCACTCCTATGCAATAAA
The DNA here is from genome assembly GCA_948474755.1 of Ctenosaura bakeri. NCBI lineage: Eukaryota > Metazoa > Chordata > Lepidosauria > Squamata > Iguanidae > Ctenosaura > Ctenosaura bakeri. Next base: position 87,449 of record CAOLHI010004613.1, on the reverse strand, counting down.
GGAGCATTTGAAAAAATAAATCCTCTAATCCCTTTATTCCAATTAGGGTCTTTTTTTCATGCAGCTGCTGAACTCTTTCCCCTCCCTTTCCAAATGAGAGCAGTCTGCTACTAGCGAAGGTGGAGGGGGGAACAGACATTCATCCAGGCTCCTGCTGGCATGCTTTTTTATTATTATTTTTGAGGGGGGGGGAAAGAACCCAGAAGCTTTTCTCTCTCCTTGTACCCTGTAAGCTGATTAAAGGATATTTTACTTGTATGAGGAATGGATTTAGCCAGGCAGTCCCTAGTACTATCTGACCTCAGTTCACTTGCATGTGCTTAGGGTGGCCATTTCCTTAAGGAAGCTTGCTAACCTTACTGTGGATTATTTAGAATTTCCCATAGTGATAACACCCATATCAGTAATTACATCAGGGCCTATAACAACACTTTACTGGTCAAGGAAATAAATGGAGCAGCTGCAGGAAAGTGAGCAAATCACCAGTGGAATATGCCTGAGGCTGGCGTCAAGGTGGAGGTAGACCTTTAAAAAGCTAAAAGGAAATATTGGATTTCAGCTCCCCTCCCCCAGCCTTCTAACCAATATGGCCTTTAATGCCAGCTGGGGAATTCTTGGGGTCAGCATGCTTATATATATCATCAATCTCCCAGAGAGTTGGAGCCCTTGAATTCTTATCCATATTCAAGAACTGTCACCTTTTTACTCCTCGCTTTGGATCCCAGGCATGCATTGCTTCTATGTTTATAATTTTGTCCACTGCTAATCTTCTCTGCCCTTGTCTATGAAAGGTCATTGATGTCAACCAACTGAGACCTTATCTCAGACCTCTAGTATCAAACAGAGGCCATTTCTGCACTAGACTGTTAGAGTGCTAATATTCCACTTTCAACATCCTATGGAATCCTGGGCTTTGAAGTATAGGGAGGGGCCTCAAAATAAATAGAAACTAGTAATTTTTGACATGTTGACCCTAAGGCAAACTTATCACAGTGTTTTGTGGAGGATGTGGGTTTCCATGGCTGAGCTCTGATCGAACCCTGCTCTCCAGGGGCGTAGTCCAACACCCAAACCATTACAATGCCATGCTGGCTCTGAAATTCCAATACTTGCTTCATATTAGACATGTATAAGATTGCATTGTGAAGTTGCAGTCCTTGGCCTATTTGAGGTTAAGTTGCCAATGGACTTGCTTGTCAGTAAACCTGAACAGGATTACATGGTAAGGAAGGAGATTCAGTGACTTAGGGCCTTTCTGCACTATACTGTTGTAGTGCTATTATTCCACATTCAACATCCTGTAGAATTCTGGGGTTTGTAGTTTACTGAGGCCAAAGAGCTCTCTGGTTGAGAACTCAAAATGCCCCTCCCTAAACCACAAAGCCCAGGATTCCATAGGATGTTGAAAGTGGAATAATAGCACTATAACAGTGTAGTGTGGAAATGGCCATAGTCATCTCCCATATCCCCTTTTCTCTGGGGTGCTTGGAGTACTGAAGTCACTGTATGTCAGGCCGAAAACTTAAAGGAACTGTGTGATGAAATTCTCTCAGCCTTTGTGTTATCCTGTTTACTGGGGGTCCCGGAAGGGACAACTATATGCGCTCTCAATTAACTAGGTTTGGGGAAATTAGCTAAGAGCACAAGTTAGCAATGCGAGAGGCAGGGCAACACAGCAGAATCTTTTACCCAATGTCTACGGGGTCAGGCCAAGCCAAGGAGCACACCAAGTTTAAGAATAATTGAGATTTTTATTAAATACAAACAGTGTATGCAACACACGCACTCAGATAACTATAGAAAATAAAGGTTGGAGTGGTATAGAGGGATTTTGAAAGGAATTGTTGAATTGGGTGATACGACACCTGCCCTGAAGCCCAGAGAGGTCACTGCGAAGGTCCGAAGTTGCGCAGTCTCAGCTACTGGAACTGAGGGGAAGGCTCGCCAAGCAAAGCAGCAGCAAGGTGGGATGGAACTCGGGAGTGATCCGAGGAAGGCCTCGGAATCAGGGGTTTTTATAGGGAGAAATGTAACTGCAGGCTATTCCGTACTTGGGGAAAACAATGAGTTTCAGGCGCAAGACAAAGCTTTGGAAAGGTCAAAATTTAACATGATTGAGTTAAGTCCAAATTGACAAAAGGTAGACAGTATGCAAATACTCAGTGCTTGACACTTGAGTATTCAGCTTGCCAAGTTGCCTGCATGGGGCAGGGAGTCCTTTGTAAGCAGTGTGCATACATAATAAGGGTGTTTGCAGAGAGGTCTCCTAAAGCGGTGATCTGGCTATTTCTGGCCTGCCTGTATTGTGTTGGGATATTGCAGCGTTTAGTAGCCGAGCCTAGTTCTGTGCTTGTCCGTGGAGAGGGATGCTGGAGGACAGCGAAATTATTGATATCAAAATGATATCTATGTCACCTTTAAGTGTGGCCCAGCCATGGCAGTAACATTTGGATTCTTTGAGAAGAATCTAAAGCAGCTCCTACAAAGCTCTCTTAGCAGTTGACTGTTGGACTGTGCATCCATTTCGCCCAAGCTGCCTGCAGGTAGTACATGCAAGATGCAAAATTTCTCCACATGAATATCACAGTATAAGTATACTTACAGAAGGTGCATACAAACCTCTCTGTATGAAGAAATATACAGAATGAGACAGGAAAATACCTGTGAAAAATATCATACAGGAGTTTTAAAAATCATTACTACTCATCTTTGTTTAAGATGGAAAAGCTGTGAAGATACCAGCTTAACACATTACAGCAAGGGATAGGTTTGGTTTCCTTGTTTCCTGGCCATAATTTTGTGCTTTTTATGATATTTCTGACACAGAAATTTGAGCAAGTGATGTTTTTGTCATACCTTTGCTTCCAAACCATGAAAAGGTTCTCATGCTATGTTTTATGTGTAGGTCTACCCTAAAGGTATTAGATCCTGTCTGAACTTTGAAGCTAAGCAGGGTCAGCCCTCATCAGTACTTGGATGGGAGATTGCCAGCAAATAGCAGGTGCTGTAGGCTCTATTTCAGAAAAAGGAACTGGCAAAACCATCTCTGTCTATTCCCTGCCCAAGAATGTCAGAAAATCATGGGGTCGCCACAAGTCAACAGGTGACTTGAAGGCATATGCACACACCCACTTCTTTCAAAAGCATAGGAAGAGAGAAAGAGGCAAACAGGGTTACTTCCTTAGTGAAGCCTTGCTCCTGAAGTAGAAATCACACCAGGATCTCCCACATTTACCTGCACTATGTTGTCTTGTTTATTGTACTACACACAGTCACATTTTTTTAAAAAAAAGAAAATAAACAAATGTATTGGCAATTGTCCTATTGCTAAATGTGGCCTAAAAAAGAGAGATTTTGGCTCCTGTGTTCTGTAGCTGGGAGAAGCAGTTTGAGACTGGCATTTCTCCTACTGACCTTGCAAAACTAGGAACAGATCAAGGAGTTACTCGCTGTGCCTAGATTTGTGAGCAGATGATCAGATCTCCTTTTTTTTTTTTTTACTTCAAAGATAAATAGTGGTGGTGCTTAGGCACTCCCCCTTTGCCATTTCTCTCAAAACTGTCCTGTTAAAGCTTCTTGGAGCTTTTTGTTTGGGAGCGAGAGAGACAAATCATCTCATGCTTCAAGAATTCTTGCTCCAAGCTGTCAAAAGCTCCCTGTCTGTTATTACTCTCTGCTGCCACCATGGGGCTGTTAAATTGATCTGTCAATCAACGTCATCATAAAAAAATCTTTACCAATTTCCTTGTACCTGTCACATGAGTGCTTCAAAGGGATTTTAAAAAGATGAACAAGTTTCTGCAATACTTGTTGTGTGTGAGTGTTTTAAGAGAACTCCCAACCTCTTCGGTCTTTCCCAAGAAGTCTAGAGGCGCTTTTGCCATTCAGATGGAGAAGGTTCTCACTGAATTAAATCTACTCTTTGGGGATGTATGTAAGGCTGATTGTATGAAAGACCTGGTGTGTTATAGCTTGGTTTTCTTTTATTAGAGCCTGGCTGGGGAAAAGGGACTAAAATTCCTCCAGATGGATTTTCTGGAGAAAGATGATGGGTGGGAGGGAGCTAAGGAGGTCCTCCTGCCCGAATGACTCCTGTCTGTAAATGCTTCCCTTTGTCTCTGTGTTAGTGTTACTCAAAAAGACATGAGCCTAGAAATCTTCTGATTACCTTGTAATAAATAGCTCTGCCTTGCAAGACACTTTGACATGTGATGCCTGCATTGCATTTAGTTTCAGTTGGTCTATTATGCCAACATAAAACATACTTTTCCTCTGTCTTCCATTCCATCCCACATAAAAGACATTCACAAATAGTACAAATATTGCAAGAGGTTCTCAGTCTTCCATTCTATATCCCTGTTACACAAAAACTAAGACATCTTTAAGGACTAATATAATCGCAAGCCTATAGAGAAGGAAAAGACAGCTTTACTTATGAAATTGCTTCAGTTGAATAGTAGTGGGTTAAAATTTTTTCACCAATGCTGCTTTGGCCCCTTTAACAGCAGTGTGACTTGCAGAAATTTGGCAGGTGAAGATTTACCTGGTATGGATTTAATGTGCTATGTAAAATCTGCACTTGCTGCATATCTGCAAGACAGATTGCTTTTAAAAGCATAAGAACAAGAACAAGAGATGCCAATCCTAAAAGGAGAGAGTGTTGTTTTGTTTTGTTTTTAATAGCTTGCATAAATAAACTAGTGCTTTGATCTGGTTAGGAGAGTCCTATACTTTCAGCTATATAACCCTAGGTCACATATGTGCTTACAGCAGGGTTGGGGACTGCATGTAGCATGAGGTTCTAAATTCTCAACCAATCCTAAAAAATGAAAAAAGATCAATTTTTCAAAAAAAAAATCAAATTTTTTGTTGTTCCTGTTGTTAAAAATGTCCTCTGCCCTTCCAGTTTTCAGGCTGTTTAGGCCCAAGAGAAACCTAACCAGGAAGTAAATGAGACACATGAGACACAAATGATTTGTAGTCAAAGCAAACAATAAAATAATAAGAATACTTTTTATATGTTCTTAAAAATCCAGTGATGGGGCCATGGGGGCTGTGGACTTCTGAGGCATCCCAGGAGGGCTAACATGGCCCTCCAGCCCTTGGCAGTTGCACACCTGTGGTCTGTCACTTATGTGAATGAGAAAAAGACAGTGCTATGGAGTGGTAGATTTTGAGGTTTTGGTATATGAGGCTGTGACATGAAGTTCACTGTCTAGCTTCACATGCGGTACACATTTATATCCACTTCAGTCCAATTTAAGTCTTCTTCTCAATATTAATCAAACTGCAGAATAATTCATCAACAAAGGACATCCAATTTCTTTAGTCTAGCATACCACAAGTCTCTGGAGATACTGTCATGTCAGGAGGGAAAAAGAGAGGGATGGAAAAGTGAAGAGAGAACACAAAAGAAAAAACAAAAGAACTTGCGTTTGAGACTCTTCGTACTTTCAAACCTTCGTACTCTTGAGAGAAGTAAAAGAAAGATTAATGGAGTTAAGTTCCGTCTTTTCACACATGCAGTTCGTCCAAATGTTACTCCCAAGGGAAAACACTGTGTGAAAAACCAGAGGTTGAAATTATCGTAGACACTATAACTGTGTAGGAGACATGGGGAAAAGAAAACAATATCCCACCATGAAAACTGCTTGCCATGGGTAGGGAGTTCTGAGCTCTTTCAGCGTTGTTTCCTTACTTTCAGTCCATAAGGGTTATCACAGTTGTGGGATGGAACCTAACCCTTTTTCTTTCTTCTACAGGTCTTCTGTTTCTTTGGAAAGAAATTCGGTGGCAGGAATTCAATGGGGTGGTTCCCCGATTCATACTGAGGCAGGCAAGAATAATGGCAGCGACCGCTCGTCCAGCTGCTTCTTCCGTGGCACTGGAACTGGCATCTGGGGGAGAAACGGCTTGAGCGACATTGCGGGCCCCAGTCTGGCTGTACCCCTCAGTTATAGTTGGGGGTGCAGTCAAACTGACTAGCTCAAGGCTGTCAGTAGCCTGTGGCAGTGACGACCTCTGAGCGGAGCGTTCAGAGATCGTGTCTTCCTTGCTCACACTCGAACCGGAAGTCCATATCCATTTTCAACTACGTAACTCAAAGGTGAAGATGAGAATCTCCACACAAATTAGAGTAGAAATCTAGACATCCCTGACTCTCCCCACTAAAAACACAGTGCATACAAACATTCTAAGGGGGAAAAAACCCAGCATTTCTTTCTGAACTTTCCTTCTTCAATTAGTGTCAGATGATATAGCACTGGAATTCCTAGAAATCCAGTGGGAATCATTTATGATCCTGTACAGCAAAATCTCAGAATCAGTCTTTCTCAGGGTTTTTTTCTCTCTTCGCCAGTTGTACCACTTTTCCAAGTGTTCCTTGCACACCCAGAATGAGAGGGGGACTAACTTCCTCTTTTTTGGATATCTAATTATTAGGGAGCAATAAGGAGTACCTAAACCCTGGACAGGGTTCTCCATAGGTTCCTTTTCTTCTAAACAGAGTTGGCCTGAGTTTGCTGTCTCTGCTTAAGTTCAAGCCAAGCTTGGCAAGATGACTGTGAATAATCTGGAAGAGGAATGATCCTAGATGACTGACTTCCCCTTGGCTCCTTTCACATCCTCTTTCTGATGCACCCGTTTTTCTAAATGAGCTTCTGAATGTAAAATTCCAGTAACACAAACATGTGTTTATCCTGGCAAATAAAATCTAAGCAAACAAAAGTATGTATCCATTTCCCATCAAATGCTAATTTAAAGGTGAAGGAAGGGATTGTGATGACATTAAAAGGAAAAAAATTAGTCACCCTCAATATGTTTGCTATCTTTCCAAGGATGTTTGCCAGGCAAATTAGGAAATTAAAAAGGCATTCCAACTTATTTGCCATTATTAAACATTACCCTCATCTCAGTCTTTACTTAATTAATGATTTTTGATAAGGGCAGCCTATATAAGGAAGACCTAAGCAAGAGTTTGTTGTGGCACTGGAGACATACGTTGGCAGAAAGCATTACTTGTCCCAAAGCAGCATCTTTTGAAATAGTAAGTATTTTTAGTCTTCTCTGGCATGCTTATTGGGTAGAGACATTATAGATCACAATGCTAAGTTATTTCTAGTCAATGGGATCTTGTAGCACCTTGAGAGAAAGATGTTTGCAACATCAGCTTTCATAGATAGAGTCTTCTTCATCAGATGCAGTCAGTTGTCTTTCTAGTCAGTTGTATTGAAAAGTATCCTATTAATTTCAGTCTGAATCTCTTTCAAGGGCTTTACAAGATGTTCATTAGTTGAGTGATAACAGTGTACTTAACAATTCTTGTACTATAGGAATGGGAATGGAACATCTCCTTGAGATTGTCCAGTCATTGCTGAAAATCCAAGCCTCTTATCTCATTTGAACAGGGATGTCAGGTAGAAGGCATCCAAAACCAGCATTTGTATGCCTATGACAAAGGATATGATTTGCATCATATTACATTCTATTCCACTCCCACAGCTGTGTAAATAAGCTTTATAAACTGAGGCTTTAATATCACTCTGTGCTACATCCAAAGAAGTAGGCTTATACCCACAAAAGGTTGTATGAAAATAAAAGCCAGTTAGTCTTAAAGGTCCTGCCACATTTCCCTTCCTTCCTTCCTTCCTTCCTTCCTTCCTTCCTTCCTTCCTTCCTTCCTTCCTTTTATGCTGCAAGAAACTAACATAGCTACTTCTTTGGCCATTTCCACACTAGACTGTTATAGCGCTATTATTTCACTTGCAACATCTTATGGAATCTTGGGGTTTGCAGTTTTGGGAGAGGCCAGGCGTCCCCTCCTGAAACTGCAAACCCCAAGATTCCATTGGATGTTGCAAGTGGAATAATAGCGCTATAACAGTCTAGTGTGGAAATAAATCTGCCTGTATGTATAGGAGGCTCCAGTAGAGTCTTCAGTTGTAAACCTGACCAGAGAGCTTGTTAAGAATGCAGTCATGTTTCTTAACCATCTAGGTGGCCTCTGTACTTTCTTCCTTTCCCTTTCTATCTGTACAATTTCAACAAGGGAGTAAAAACCATTCTGTTGAGCATTTCAGCTTTACAAGTTAAGTTGATGTGGCGGAGGGTGACATTCCACAAAGTTCCACATTTGAACCAAAAAGGCTGTGTTTGAGGCTCAAATATATTAATGACTTTGCCAAGATTTAGTCTACTATTTATTTTAATTTGCTTATTATTAAGATTTCTTGCTACTACCACAGAGTACATTTCAACCATGTTCCAGGGGCTACTTACAATCCACCATGGCCATAAGGCAAAATTGGAGTTTGGAAATGTGACCTTTTTGTACTGCAACTCCTTTTATTAGCAACAACTCCCAAGCACCCAGCTAGTCATGCTGGCTGGGAGATTCTGGGAATTGTAGACAAAATTACTTTCCCCCGAAAGCTTTGGGTTGAAAAAGGAAATCTATAAAAGCAGCAGAAAAAGCAATATAAACTAGAAGAGATAGATCCAGAACGGTTTTAAAACCCGGAAAATTAATAGGTCTTTGCCTGGCATTAGAAAGGCACAAGTATGTAACCATTTTCCACAGTGGCAAGCCATTTAAAAAAGGAGGATTTAAAATGAAAAGTGTAAAGGTTTAAAAAAAAAAAAAAGCACTAACATGGACATCACATAAGAGTCTTTGTGGAGATCAATTCAAAGTTGCACTTCAGCACCCCTTGTTAGTAATTTTATTTACTCAAGTGGTTTGCAGAAGATTCAATTCCATATATAATTATACTCAGCCTGTGATGTCACTACTCATACTATCAGACACAGTCATTGAAACTTACCAGATGTGTCAAATTTGCCATATTAGGCCAATGCATACCACAAATGTTCTTTCAGTTTCTGATAGCAACCCCATGTTTAATTGTCAATACTGTTTGGTTTATTTGCATAGCTTGGAGTGTGAGTGTGTGTGTGTGTTTGTGTGTGTGTGAGAGAGAGAGACATTGTAGGTAATATATACTGATCAAGCAACAATTTTTGCATTATTACTTATAAGAACACATTTGAATTTTAAGGATACACCATGGCTTCACTGGTGACTGGATTGTGGCAGCTTGCTATTGTGCTGATGATATTCTCTCACATCTCAGCATCACTTCCTTCTCTGGAGAGGTAAAAATCCTACCTATGACTCAGCCTTTCTTCTCTAAATAGCTCTCAGATATTTTGCTCAAGAACTGATCTTCCCTCATCGTTGTGTTCCACCGGTTGTCACTCCTATATCTCCCCTTTGTATTAGATGTCATGTTCGTAACTGGCACAATACAACTCTCTCTATGGAAAAACAGACTTGGAAAGACAGACACACTGATTGCTTCCTTGTTCACTTCTAAAGCCATGTTGAGAGAGCTAGTATTTCTGTTCGTAGTCTCTAGAGGGAGCATCTGAAAGGACCCTAGTTTCTGGAGGGATACATGGAAGGAGTATTTGTAACGTAGTTACAGGTAAATTTAAGTTAGATTATAATCAGCTATTTTTGAGATGATCATCAGGTATGTCAGCAGTCCATTAACTTTGTCCCAAATGTTTTGGCTGAGATTCCATTCAGTGTTTGTGGAGCATAAAGCTTAGGGAGCAGCTTACTCATTTGTATATTTGCACCGCAATGATGCTGTAGTGGCCATGGGTGGTGGAGTTGTGTCTCCACTCCAGATCTGCCTTCCACCTGGCCCATTGTGCTGTGAGCAAATTGCTTGAAAAAGGACATACTGTATACAGGACACCGGCATAACAGGATTTTAGCCATTGGGTTTGATTTGGATATAGTCATGCTTAGAGTGGAGCCATTTACACCAATGGGACTTAGTGCTAATGGGACACAGTTCTAACTTTCATGTTCTGTTCATTTCAGTGGGTCTTGTCTAATCATGACTACTTCTGGATACAACCCACTGCCTTCAGAATGTATGCTTTCCAAGATAGTTTCTGTTCCTTTGTTTTGTCCATCACTCCTTCTCCAAGGAAGTCCACACAGAATCGCTTATATAGGCCTCTATATAATATATGAATTCAATTAATTAAATGATTTATGTTTAATACACTATGTCAGCTGCAACATATGAATGCCAAATTCATATGTCAGATTTCAACATGAGAATCTGGATTTCAGAGTTTACAATTTGAAATGTTGCTCCCCTTACCTCTCCAAAAACAAACAAACAAACAAAAAACTTTCTAGCACTGCATTTGGAGTAAATTTTTGGATTGCAAATGGTTAAAAAAGTTCTTTGTGGATGCCAAAAGACTTGGGGACTATATTTATGGAGCAGGAATTGCAGTTCCAATGTGTATATTTTAAGGAGAAGAGAAGACTTTCTCTACTGGGAACCCCTTCTTTACAAGGAGTGTCTACCAAAAGAATTAAGATGTCACTAATCATTATCAGCATCTTGACATGGCTTATGGCCCTGCCACACTACATAGTTTATACTACTATGATTCCACATTAATTGCCATGGTTCCACTCTGTGGAATCCCAGGGTTTTCATCTAGGAAGGGCTACTTAGAATTCTCAGAGTTCTCACAGATAAGGAGTGAGGAAACTCTTGCTTTTATGAGGACCTAAACTCATTCCACTTAGTGGAAATGAATTGTTTTGTAATCTAGTTGGCCTCCCACACTTCCTAGGGTTAAGGGTGCAGGACCATCACAAAAGTATAAAAATTGCAAATATCAAAATGTGTGTGTGTGGGAGGAAGGGGGTCGAAGCACGGTGGGGAGGGCAGGCACCCAGGGTCTAAACCAGCTCAGAGAAAAAGGGTGGCTTGGCATGATAGCCCTATACTTCCTGTATCTTGCAAAATAGGTAAGGCAGACAGGATAGAAGTGACATACTGGGGAGTGTTACTGATTCGGATTGTATATGATTAAAAAACAGGTTGATTTTGAGCATCTTCCAGCAGATATTGTCTACATTAATATAGTCTGATAGCTTAGAATTCTCAGAGTTCTCACAGATAAGGAGTGAGGAAACTCTTGCTTTTGGGCAGGATGCACCAGTCACAAATAACTCAGAGGAGTTCCTACATTGAACAGGAGGTTGGACCTGATGGCCTGTGGAGCCTCAGCCAGTTCTGTGATTCTGTGCTAGAGCTAAATGGCCACTTAATTTAAATCACTGTTTGATTTATGAAGTCTCCCACTACATATCTAGATGCCTAGGGAGCAAGCTGGTGCATTCAGGCCACTGCAATATTCAGTATTCGTTTCTAGTTAATCAAAATGTAGGTGGAATATGAACAACAGTTTATTGGAGAACTCAAAATGCTGTAGATGATTACTTAATTACTTCCCAGGACATTAAACACTTGCATGCATTTTTGTACCATGGTCAGCTCTGGAGAAAAAGGTTTTACAGGTTTATGCAAAACCTGTTTATCAAACATGGTGATGAGAAGAGTGTGAGTAAGAGAGTGGTTCCATTAATAATCTTAAATTGTTATAAAAATGAGAAAGAAAACCATGCTCCATCTTAACCATGGTTGATTCTTGTCCATCCCTAAGCTCAGTGAGGAGCTTATCACAAGAAACAATACCACCACCACATAATAGAGGGGAAGCTTGTCTATTGCAGAAACCTTGTAAACCCAGCTCTTCAGCTGCATAGTCCAATCATTTGTTCCCATTTATAGTTACTCTGAAGAGTTAATAAAGGCACAGAAGTCAGGGGACTGACTTTGATATTATCAGTGAAACTGCATGTAAGATTTGTAATCAAACAATCAGTGGAAATTGGAAAGCATAAAGCCATGTCACAAGATATTTAAGATTATGGTTCTCTCTGTCAACCACAGGAACCAGAGGCAAATTGAACTGAAATTGATGCATGATGCAGGAATGAGGAGAGAATATGAAAAAGCTGCCAAGTTACTGCAAACCCTGATGAACTACAAGCGCAGGTAAAAAATAGGAAAAATATTGTGTTTTTAAAAAATCACATAGAGACAGTCTAAAGAGATTATTATGTCATCACTGCCATATGATATTTATTCACATAAACCCTCTCAAATGTGATGTTCCTGAATTGTGGCCCAGGAAAGGAGAACCAGCATGGTGCGGTGGTTTGTGTTTTGGACCATGACTCTGGAGACCAGGAGTCAAATCCCTGCTTGGCCATGGAAACCCACTGGGTGTCCTTGGCCAAGTCACACACTCTCAGCTTCGGAAGAAAGCACAGGCAAACTCTTTCTGAACAAGCAAAGAAAACTCCATGACAGCGTTGCCTTAGGGTTGTCATAAGTTGGAAATGGCTTGAATGCACATAACAGCAATCTTCAGTAGGTTGGCCAGTCATGTCCAGGGGGATCATGACAAGCGTGGTGCTCGTGGAAGACAATTGGTGGCCAGAAAGGAAAGGTGTGTGTGTGTTTTCATCTTATTCTTTCTGACCTTGAGCAGAAAAAGAGCACAGGGCTTTGAGTGTGTGCATGTGTACCTCTAAGTCACCTGTTGACTTGTGTCAACTCCATGAATTTCATAGAGTTTCCTTAGGCAAGGAAAACATGGGATCTGGTGCCTTTATGGTATCTAGGCTAGGATTCTGAAAAATATACAAGGGGAATTCAGACTGCAATCTTTTAACATTACTTTTCGCAGTATTTCAGAGCATATTTACCTCTCATACCACCTTATTCCATGTTCTTCCAAATTCCCTTTCCACACTACTGTGGATTCATGTTTTCAGGATGTTTCCCTTCTTTCTGCTATCAAATGTTCCTGCTTCTATCCATTGGTTGCTTCCTAGCCCTTTTTGATATGGGTGAGCTCAATTCACCCTACTCTCTTGCCTTACTCACCCTGAGTAGAATTTCTCTAACCACAGCTTCCCTTCCCCTCTTTTCCACCACCACCAAGAATCCATTGCAGCTGCTGTGTTTTGGGAACCTCTTTGTATGGGGCAACAGGAAATTATTTTTTTAAAACCTTTGCTCTTACCAACTAGGTATACAAACACTGTGTATGGCTGGCAAAAAAATTGTGGATTAACATGGCTCTGCCATTATTCTCTCCTCTGCTGTTCTTTTGTATTGGATGTTATCAGGTATCCATTTTCCAGGGAGCAAATCCCATTGAAATTACAATTATGTTGTTCTTCTGTGCCTTCAAGTCATTGTTGACTTATGTTGACCCTAAGACAAACTTATCACAGGGTTTTCTGGGGGCTGTGGGTCTCCATGGCTGAGCAGGGGATCAAACCCTGCTCTCCAGGAGTGTAGTCCAACACTGAAAACACTACAACACCATGCTGGTTCTGAAATTCTAATACTTGCTTCCTAGTAGACATGTGCAGGATTGCATTGTGAAGCTGCAGTCCTTGGCCTACTTGGAATTAAGTTCCCAGTGGACTTGCTTGTCAGTAAACCTGAACAGGATTACATAATAAGGAAAGAGATTGTGTTACTTTCCACACTACACTGTTATAGTGCTATTATTCCACTTTCAACATTCTGTGGAATACTGGGGTTTGTATTTTACTGAGGCCAAAGAGCTCTCTGGCTGAGAATTCTAAAGGCCCCTCCCTTACCTGCAATCCCCAGGATTCCATAGGATATTGAAAGTGGAATAATAGCACTATAACAGTGTAGTGCAGAAAGGCCCTTACATTCCAGCAGTAGCCAGAGGAATACAGTGGAGGATTACCTCACTGCTGGTCTAAATCCATTAGACAATATGACACCAAGAGTTTTATTTTATTCTTTGATTAAAACAAAGTGTTTTTGTGTGGGATCCACTCTGTGGAAAGGAAAAAGCAGCTTAACTTTTCATGCATTGCCTACTCTTCCCTCTAATTATAGCAAATATTCTGTTGGAATTAGACCTTTTCTATTGAATTCAGAAAGAAATTGGATTATTTTTTTTGTTCAAGAACACAGTGGTTCTTCTTGTGTACCACACCACTCCATTTTCAAGTTCTTGCTTTCTCTTGGTGTTGGCCTGTCTTTCCTGTCAGATGACTGGAAATCAGTCTGGAAAAAGGTAGGAAACATGGGGGTGGGGGCGGATACCAGAAGAAGGATTTGGTGGTGGTAGACACGCACCCACACATCTATTCTCATTACGATGATGCCAGAAGGAACAGGCCCATGATGAAAATGGTAGTTTGCAGTAGGGGAAAACTCACAGAGGAAAATGAAGTGCATCAGACCACAGTGATTTTAAATTAGGAAGATGATTCAGAATGAGAAAACTCCTGCTGATGTCAGGAAAACAGACTGGATCATCAGAAGATGGTGTCTATAGCAGCTAAGCTCTGAAGTTCTTAATTATACTTTGAGTATTTAGTATTGTACATATACTAAGTACATTGATTATATTGCTACTCTGAGAATATGATGGCCCTTTTCGCACGTTACCCATTTGCGCGGCTGAGAGGGGCGTCTTGCACGAAAAGCCTCATCTGAAACACTGCTGCTTCCCCACTCCTTCCCCGCTTCCTGGTAGCGCGACCGTCACGCTAGCGCCCCTTCCTTCCTTCCGCAGTGCAGTCTGGGAGCTGTAGGCTGCGCTGGGGGAGGAAGCGCGACCGGGGCGGCTTGTTTGGCGCACCGCACGCAGGTAAGTGCGCAAAGGCCCCGCGAGCATTGCGTGACCGCACAGTATTTTCGGCTTAAGAGCTGAAAATAATAAAATGTGCGTGCGTTCTGCTTTAGGCTCCTGAGTGTCGCGTGAGTGGGAGTGCGTCATACAGACCGACGCTCCCATTTACGCAACGCTCAAGGGGCCCTCGCGCAAAAAAACCTGCGTGTGAAAAGGGCCGATGTTATGAACTGACATAGAACTTCGATGTAAAGTCAAAGGCTTTCACAGCTGGAATTCATAGATTGTTGTGGGTTTTTGGGACTTTGAGGCCATGTTCTATTAGTATTTCTCCTGATGTTTCGCCTGAATCTGTGGCTGGCATCTTCAGAGGATCTGGTGGCATGGAAGTGAGACAGAATATATAGACTTTTGTTCTTCCCAGTTGGGAGGGAGCAGTTTGCATGTGTTACAGTTGGCCTGTGTGATGGCCTACTGTTAAATGGGATATCCCCCAGGATATTATAAGTCAGAGGATATGCATAACAGTGCATTAATTACATTAGCCATCCATTGTATTGTTTCTTGTAGAGGGATCTCCAGAGTCTGGGTGGTGTTCATTGGCATATTTTTGAGTCTTGATTTTATTGTTCTTCAGTACTGGTAGCCAAATCTTGTTTACTTTCCGAGTTTCTTCTTTCCTGTTGAAATTGACCATGTGTTTATAGATTTCAATGGTCTCTCTGTGTAGTCTGACATAGAACTATTTGTCAAGAAATAAATGAATGAATGATTATTCTGAGATATTAGTTATGATAAGCTGCCAGGAGGACACTCCACTGCATGAATACATAAACATGAATTTTGAAGTACTGTAGTCTGATCTGATCAAGATATTGTCAGCCTAATTTGGGGGAAAGGGCTAGAAGAGTCAGTAGGCTATAGTAGACTTGAACTTACTCTAAGAATAAGGAAAATAGACATAACTAATGAAGTAATTGTATCTAATTTCTGTGACCCATTTCTATGGCCCTTTTTGCACCTTACCTTTTCACACTGCTGGGTTGGGGTTTTCGCGTGAGAAGGCTTGGGAGGAACACTTTCGCAAGCCTCCTGCTTCAGCTCCACAGCTCCTTCCTGCTCGTGCAAGCGCCCCACCCCTTCCTTCCGCAGTGCAGCCTGGGAGTTGGAGGCTGCGCTGGGGCAGGAAGCGTGACTGGTGCGGCTCAGGAGGCTTCGCATGGCTGGTGAGTATGCCCCAGGCCCCTGAGTGATATATGAGTGCACACCATTTTTGGCTTCGAGCCGAAAATGAAAAAAATCCATGTGCGTTCTGCATCTGGCCCTTGAGCGTCGCGTAAATGTGAGTGCGTCATGCAGACCACTCCTCACATTTACGCAACGCTGAAGGGGCCCTCTCACTTCCAAAACGCTGTGCTAAAAGGGCCTATGTCATTGTTTAGAACTTACACCTTGCATGTGAATGCAGGAGTGAAGAGTTTTTATGGAACAGAGGAAAGCATCAAAATAGCATGCTTATTAATAAAATGTGTCTTCTCATTCCTGGCACTTTTTTTCTTCATTTGCTTTTTGTGCGCTAGTGTCCCAAAGGCACCTGGAGACAAGGACACGTCTGGCTTCATGGATGAAGATGGGGCTGACTTTTGGAATTCAGAAGAAAAGCTCATGAAGCTGAAGACTTGTTTGCAGTTTGTTCAGAACCTTGGTGTAAGGTGAGAGCATAGCAAGAAACTTGCACACTTTGGATGTAACAGAAAATTGTGGAAGATGCATGATATTGTCATGGTAGAAATATCAGAACAAATGACATGATGCATTGGTTTTGGGAAGGGTTGAGCAACTTTTACCAGATGACCCATTCCTTAATTTGTCCTGCACTCATCTCTGTAATTCTAAAATAACATTGGCAGCTCCTTTGTGATGCATCCACTTATATGTTTTTTTCCCTTTGCAATTAGTAGTATATCTCCTTTGTGCAGTGACAAAGCAGTCATGTAGCCCTTTGCTGTTCTTTTCATTTTCTTTTCATGCCGTTCTATACTCTCCTGCATAGTTCAGTCCCAGGCCTCAGTAGTATTATCTATAACTGGGTAGAATATGGTCAGGCAAATGATATGCTTCTCCTTCCTAACCAACAGGAGAGTTACATGGGCTGCATCCATCTTTGTAATCTGTTTCAGTATCTAAGCAAAAGGAAACTACCTGAGGGACAAACAGATGATAAGTGGTTCTCTGGACTTCTCAAGAAGGAAAGGCAGTTGAGAATATAATATTTTCAGTTATGAAAAAAGCTGCTGTGAGAAGGGTTAAGCTGCTCTACTCCTCAAATTTGCTGCTTCCCAAGGCTATTTTTCATGGAGTCTGACAGTGAGAATTCCTTTCTTGGAACTCTATAAAGAGCCTGGCACGCACTGTTAGCTGGTAGCATTTCTTTATTAACATAAGAAGCCATTTGACCTTTCAAGTTCTGAAAATTACATTGTTTATCATGGCCAACAGCATATTCATTTCTCTAGAGGGCCACCCTTCCTGCAGCATTCTGCAGTGGGAAGACAATATTGCTTTATTGAGTGGTATGCTTCGGGCGAAACACAGAAGGGGGCACAGGAAGGCTAATGGGAGTGATTATGCAGAGGAGAAGAAAAAGGAAATGCAAAGAATAGATGGTGAAGTAAGCATCTGATTACTTCTGATGAGGTCTGACCTTGTTCAGAGGTGAGGGCAGGAGGCACCGGCACTGGGGGAACAGCTAATGAGTAAGGAAAAAGGCTCAATAATCCACAGGACAAGGTGGGACTGTGGGCTGCCAGATTCAGTGACCATGGTGGATAGGAAGCCAGTGTTCCAGGAATGCCAGTCAATTACTACTGCGTGATATTTCACCTGCATTTCCCTGGTGACAGCTTTTCAGGCAATGAGGCAAATGATGTCACACAGATAATTAGGCACTACATTTGCCAGCTGGTGGCAGAAATGAGTGAAACAACATCTGGAGCTACAGTTGAAGAAAACCAGGAATGAAACATCCAGCACTGGGAGGATTCTCCATAAGGAAATGGCCGCTGCTTCTTCTTTTTTCTGCTTAAATGAAAACAAACAGCCAAACTATGGAAACAGCAAGTTCTGATAAATCAAAAGATAATGAGACTTGTTCAGATTGCAGAAGATTCGAGACAATCACAACATATGAAGATTTATGTTCACCATGGTTTCAGCTACTCCAAAATCTAATAATCTAACAAAAAAGTTAATACCACATTTTTTGCATATTAAAAGCACTAGTTAATCAATCACAATGTGAATAAAGCTAATTTGAAAACATAGAAGCATTTCTTTTAAATTAGATCCTGGTTGTATTTGAATCTTCCCTGGCATTAAACAGTGAAAAATGATATTTTTGAGTAAGGCTTTTTATCATGTGATTGCCCTGTCTTATTCTTTGAATTTTAGGCACATGGGAGTATTATGTTTCTCACATTTCTTCCACAAAAGATCGATTAAGGAAGGGGAAAATGGAATAGCTACACAAAGTCTTTTGAATATTAATGCTGAGAGCAGGGATGGGGAAATCTGTCAGTTTCATTTTCTCCTGTATGTGAACATTCTTAAACTTGAAGTCCTTTGTATCACAGATACTAGGAAATCTGCAAATTTTGGTATATCCTTCAAAAACAAATTGAAACAAAATTCTTCATCATTTGCTCTAGCCATTCAATAGGTACACGAACTTGTAGCCTAAAGACAACCATGTTATGTCTTCTGCCTGCCATATAGTTACTAAAGATGGGGAATCTGTCATAAAGAGAGAGAGATGTCAACCCTAATTTGTCACTAACACGGCTGCACACCTAGGGATTCAATTCCTGTCATTTAGTAGTTAAGCACTCAAAGGCCTACATGAATGAATCTATTAGTTTCTCTGATTCATATGGATTTCTCTCATTTATGTTCATCTTTAATGCAAAGAGATCTGTGGGGTTTGATATGTTCTTACAGTGGGGAAAAACTCAACCAAGTATTCACCCATTCCTAATAGGAACCATTTGGAAGTCCCAAAACATACAGTAAGTACAGTAATTCCCACCCACATAGGACATTCTGAAAACTTTCTCCAGTCATGAGACATGGATAGGAGACTGCCAATGAATACCAGGTGCTGCAGGCTATATTTCAGAGGAAGGAACTGGCAAAACTACATCTGAGTATTCCTTGCCTGAGAAGAGCCTATGAAATTTATGGAGTCACCATAAGTCAACAGGCAACTTGAAGGCACACACACACACAAGCTGCTTAGGGAGCCTTTTTGGCTGACAGGCAGGGTATAAATGTATTAAATAAATAAATAAATAAATACACCAACAGCTTTCTGTAAAGAATTTGCCCACCACTTCACAGATAAATTCACCTAGATTCTCTGATTTGGATGCCACAGTTGATACAGGTCTGATGGGTATAAACTTGGTTCCCTGCTTGGCCAGTGTTGATGTATAATTTTCAATTTGTGCAGCCCAATGATGTGGATAGGATTCTTGGAGAGGCAAGAGCCACCACATATGTATTAGAAGCTTGCCCTCCCTCGCTTATTAAACAGACCAGAGGGGAACTGGCTGAGTGGGTAAGGGAAATGATTAAGTTCGCTTTACAAGAAGGCAGGGTTCCAGCTTGTTTGAAGGAGCTGTTGTAAGACTTCTTTTGAAGAAACTTTCCCTGGATTCTACAATACTGGATAATTATTGGCCAATGTCCAACATTCCATTTTTGGGCAATGTACTGGAGCATGTGGTAGCTTGCTGCTTCAAGGCTTCCTGGATGAGATTGGATTGTCTAGATCTATTTTAGTATGGTTTCAGGCCTGGTTAAGGAGACAGCTTTGCTCAGCTTAGTGGATGACCTATGCTGGGAACTAAACAGAGGGAGAGTATCTCTATTGGTTCTGCTGGACCTCTTGGTAGCTTTCGATATCATCACCCATGGTTTCCTTCTGGGTAGTCTTGTTGGGATGGGGCTTTGAGGTACTTTTCTATAATGGCCCCATTCTTTCCTGGAGGGGTACTTTCAGAGGTTGGTGATGGAGGATTCCTGTTTGACTCCTTGACCATTGGCCTGTGGAATCTATCAAGGTGCTTCTCCCTCCCAATGCTATTTAATGTCCACATGAAACCACAGGGAGAGGTTGTCAAGAGTTTGGGGGTTAAATGTCACCAGTATGCTCATGATGCCCAGCACTATCACTCCTTCCACCTAATTCCAAGCAAGCTATTCCTGTGCTAAGCCTATGTTTGACAACTGTAACAGAGTGGATGAGGGCAAACAAACTGAATCTTAATCCAGACAAGACAGAGGTGCTCTTGGTCCATTGAACACAGGTTAGCAATTTAAAGGTATTCCTGGATTTATTCCAGGTTTCAGCATAACATGGAATGCATTTGCACAGTCAAAACTAGTGTGTGAATTCTACCTGTTCCTGGAGAAGTCAGACCTGGCCACAATAACACATGCCTCAGTGACATCCCATCTGAATTATTGTAATGTGCTTTATGTGGGGCTGCCTTTGAAAAGTGTTCTGAAATTACAGGTAGCTCAAAGAGCTACAGCCAAACTGTTAACTGGGGCTGGGTACAGGGAGCACACAAATCCCTTGTTGCAACAGCTGTACTGGCTGCCTGTCCATTTCCAGGCACATTTCGAAGTACTGGTGATATCCTGTAAAGATCTATATGGCTTGGGTCCAAGCTATTTGAAGGACCATATCTCCCAGACCACTAATGAATACCAGAGGCTCTAGGCTGCATTTCAGAAGAGCCACCTCTGAGTATTCCTACCTAAGAAAACCCTATGAAATTAATGGAATCACCATAAGTCAACAAGCGACTTGAAGGCATGCACACACACATCTCCTTTTATGAGCCCATTATCACTCTAAGATTTTCTGGAAAGGCCCTTCTCTCTGTTTCACCACCTTCTCAGGATCATCGGGTGAGAAAAAGGGAGAAAGAACATTTCCGCACAACACTCTTATACTGCGATTATTCCACTTTCAACGTCCTATGGAATCTTGGGGTTTGCAGTTCCGGGAGGGGCCAGTTCTATTAGCCTAAGCCCCTACAGTTGTTCCCTATTGGCTAAGAAAAGGTAATTAGCCATGAAGTCATTCTTTTATCAAACCAACTAAACCAAGATTTGAAATTATGGAACTGTTCAGATGTTGCTGGTTTTCATCTTGCAGCAGCCTTAGTCAGCATAGCTTATGGAGAGGAATGCTGGGATCTGCAGTTGAACAACATCTAGAGCTCAACACAATTTCTACCTCTGAAGTAACCATTTGTATTGTAAAGGTGAGTTTCCTCACATTTTTTTAGTTATAGCAGCTTTGTAATTATTATGTGATAAGAACATAGTGGTCAATATTGTTACCTCAATGTGGGTGACTCAGGGATCCACCTGTAATGTCAATACCTCTATTCAAAGGTGGGGAATTATTAGTTCAAATTAGGAGGCCTGCGAGAGGGGGGATAACCTAATGAGATCTTTGACACCAGTGTTTACCCAGTCTTATGCAGGGAAGAACCAGCCAGAGATTCAAAAGTAAACTAAAATGTGTTTTATTGAGGGAAATTCAGTTGCACACACACAAGATCCAAGCAGTCATGCACTCACACAGGGCTAACTGAAGGAAAATGGAGGAAGGTTTAAGATAGCAAGATTTCAGGGTAAAATGGGCAATATTTACCAATCCAGAAGAGTAGTGAAGAAGCAGAAATGCGGTTTAAACTTGTGTTTAAGGGCATTACACAACTGGGAATCAGAGTGGCATTCAGCAACTAGTGAACTGTGAAGTAATTGGTCAAAACAGGGGTTTTTTATACTCTATTTCCCTCCCTGAAGGGGTGTGAGTTAATTGCTTTCTGGCAGAGTAAACAAAAGGGGCCTGGAATGGACTGATTGTCTCAATGCCTTGGTTGCATTAGGTAACTGGGGAATGTTTTAGTAGGAAAGGTGCACAAGCAGGGGTGCTTGTTTGCTGCATCTGTGCAGTTTCTTTGACTATTGTTTTCTGTGGTTGAGCAGTTGAGAAGATTAGCTTAGAGCCATTAAGTCAGGCTTTCCCAACTGATCCACAATGAACTTATGACCTGGACATGCTGAGATCATCTCTGACCTACATTTGCACATCTTCCCAGCCAGCATCCTTTATCCACATGCCTTTCAGTCATAAGTGTATATAACTTAATTTCATGCCAATTAATATTTGCCAATTAGACCATATCGATGTGTGGGAGTGCACTGCTGCTAATAATGTCCTATGAGCAGAGCCACTGCTTTATTTTATGGAAATTGTCTCTATTTTTTTCTTATACAAACTCAGCTACTGCTACTATGTGAAACTCCATTTGGTGATAGTGATCTTTCCATATAATGGCTGAAACTTGGTTTACAGTTCTATAAGGAGATTGGCACAAAGGAGGAGTAACATTTGCAAGCCATAGGGATTAGATCAGTCCCACAGAGATATTCCAGATGAGGACCAGCACACATTCTTGTGTGGCTGCCTTGGGTGATGCTAAGACTTTTGACATAGTTAGGGCTTGGTTCCTGTAAAAAAATTAGAGCCCTTGTGTGGAAACATGGACACATTGCCAGCAATCAGCCACTAGAGAGCCAGAACAGGAGAATTTCAGGGACAGCCACCTGCATTTTCATCACCTTATCTGTGCAGTATCAAGTCATGACTTTTATAAAAGCAATTGGAAATCTGAAAAGCACTAAATCTAGGCAGAAAAGAAATCAGTGTAGCAGATACGGGCTTGCTGGAAAAGAACCATCTCAGATCACCCCAGGAGCAGAATATTGGCAAAGTGGGAGACAAGTGAAGCTCTCCATTGAACGTCAGAGGCAGAATGTTCACAAACCTGTCTCACACAATGGTTTTACAGAGTAGGCATACACTTCCCATGTACCACCAAGACCACAAAGAATTTTGCAACACTTCATGAACTAAGAAATGTTTTATAACATAAGCTTTATTTATTTGTTATATTTGTTATATAAATAAGCTTTCATATATTTGGTTCACCTCACTAAATGCAATGATAATTTATGGCATTCATAGGCACTCACATAAGCCTGTAGGTGCCATTGCTTCTGCTGTAACTGAATTACCACAGCTATTCCATTTAGAATTCAGCACAAACCAGAGGTGAGGAACCTGCAGATCTCTGGATGTTAACTGCAGCTCCCAGTAGTCCTAGCCAGTATATGCATTTATGAAGAATCAGTTCAACAAACTTTGAAGGACAGGATGACTTCCATACCTTCTATCAATTGACCTGTTCGAGTTCACTGCTTTTTGCTGCTACATCTGGATCATGAAGTCTATTGCTCAAGCCACTCTAGATCAGTGCTATTCAAAGTAGTGGTCCATGATTCAGTGTCAGTCCATGGGCCATTGGCTGATTGTCAGCAGCAGTTTTCCAAGAAAGCAAGAAACACTTTTAGACAATGGGGACAAACATGATACCAGTCCCTGGCAGATTTAGGGCCTTTCCATTCTACACTGTTATAGTGCTATTATTCCAGTTTAACTGCCATGGCAACATTCTATGGAATTCTGGGGATTGTAGTTTAGTGAGGCCCCAAAGCTCTCTGTCTGAGAATTCTAAATGCCCTTTCCTAAACTGCAAACCCCAGGATTCCATAGGATGTTGAAAGTGGAATAATAGCACTATAACAGTGTAGTGTGATAGAGCCTTTAAAAAAAAGATTGCTGATCCTCCATATCAGACAACCTGAGAAGTAATGAGTAGCTTAATTTAAATCTTAGTAAATCTTAAGTATGTGAAACATATTTTATTGGAATTGGTGTTTCTCTGTTCTCTCCCAATTTCCCTCACCAAGCTGAATCTGTTAAAACAAGGGTGAGGAATACCTTGCCTTTCATTTGTTTTTGGCTGCAACTCCCACAGCCTCTTGCCGTTGGGCATGCCAAAAGGAGATGATGGGAGCTGTAGGTCACTCACCCATGTGGATTGCCAAAGAAGCTAAAACTGGTAGGAAATGTTAAGCCTAGCAGGTCTTCTGTTGAAGGGAGACCAGCAGTAATGGCTCTGGAATCCCTGGCTTTTGCATAACTAGGGAACTGGTTGGAACATTTTTGGATAGGAGCTCACCTTTTCCTCTCTATCCCACATCTCCAAGTTGAGGAATGAGCCAATTTGAAGTACTTTAAAACACAATAAAAGTAAATAGTTCCATCTGGAGTCACAGCTGCAAAGCTGAGCTTGGGTTCTACTGCAGCTGACAGTAAGGCCCTTTCCACACAGGGGTATTAAAATGGCATAGCGCGACCTCTGACGGAGGTCATCTACACCGTAAAGTGGATTGGGGCAGACTACTTTTGCGTAGTTCCACACCCCAATCCGCGCTAGGGTGACCAGAAGTGGCGGTGCCACGTACTTTTTGAAAACCACTTTTCATGTGGTCTTTAAAAAGGACGACTGTGCAGCCCCATCGCAGCACCCGGTGTGGATTTGCAGGCGCGCACAAGGGTGTGCCTGCAGATCTGCCGGGGGCGGGCTTTCCGGCTGGCGAGCTTCTCCGGTTGGTGGAGAGCCTCCGCCAGTTGTAAGCCACCATTTTGGGCCCCGCAGGACACCGCAGGACGCCGAGGAGTGTGGAGCAGCGAAAACGCGCTGCTCCACGTGGCGATGGACTTACCGGGTTTAAGGTAAGCTCCGTTTCAGCGTGGTTTCCCCTGTTTCTTTGCCCACGTGTGGAAAGGGCCTAAGACTCATTTTGACAGTACAACACAGCCTGGAGAAGGAACAGGCAGGATTCTACTGATCGCTGCGCTCCTTTGAAGCTTCTTTGATGATATTCTCCAGTTGCAGTTGGAGGCTGTAACATTGATTTACAATACTTTTTATTTTTCATTCTATGTTATATGTTGTGACTATTCCCAAAGATACACACACACACACACACACACACACTTTTTCTTTTCTTTTTGAATTAAGTATTAAGTTTATAGATTCATTTAGCTTCATTGTTGAAGTGGGTTTGGTAAAGAGATAACATTTCAGCACCAAGAGATAATTAATTCAAAATCTTTTAGATAATAGAGAAAGCCAGCTGTGTAGAACACAGATAATCTCAGCCTCTCATATTGTCAGCTTGTTATATTGTTTGTTTGAAACCTAGAGAAAATATCATAACTGGGCGTTCACTGACATCTGGTGGTGATTTGTAGAAAACTTGGAACTAGAGGATTTGATCTTGATCTGATTATTAAGAATTTAATTATTATATGTTGATTATATATTTAATTTCCATAATATCTACTTAACATTTATCTATCTATTTAACATCTATCTATCTATCTATCTATCTATCTATTTAACAAATTTATTTATCTAACTATTTAAGCCAATTTCATTTAAATATCTTGAAGCTCATAGAAGTATATTAGCACATAGCTTATTGAATATTGAACACCGAAACTTATAGAAGCAACTGTAGTTGAGAAATTAAATTATACATATTTAAATTAAGTATAATATCACATGTGATATAACTGTTACAGATTGAAAGCAGATAGGAGTACTTAGACAATATTGGATATTGGAGTTTAAATAGATCCTAACAGTGTATTGCAGTATTTTCATTATTATTTGTTATACTTTGATTATATCTGTGATATATTAACTGTTATTTATCAATGATCAATTATCAACTATCAATTAGGTAAATTTATAGATGAACTGAGTTAAAGTTAAATTATTAAGAGAAAAGCAGTTAGAAATTTCAAAACAAAACAAAACAAAACAAATCACCAAATATGGCAATCACCAGAACTAAAGCCAAAATTCACACCTTGGCAAGAGGAAGCCAAGAAGCACTTACATTTACACAAACTCCTGAATCATCTATGTTACAAGAAACGAAGAGATTTACAGCTCGGATAACTCAGGAGCTTAAGGCAACTCGCACAGAAATGAGACCTGATTTAAAGAAAGAAGAACGGACCTTAAAGGAAGAATTTTAAATGATGACAACAGAAGTGAAAAGATTAGATAATAAAATACAGGAATTTGAAGTAAAAAATTCAAGAAGTGGAGAATGTTAAAACAGATGTTAGAGAAGCTCAAGATCAAACACAGCAGATGAATAATCTCATTGAATATTAACATAGACAGAAATGTATTAAACTGAGAGGCCTGAAAGAGAGAAAATTTGAAAACTTGGAGGAACGTGTGATTCCTGAATTGGTGCAATTCCTGGACTGGCTAGTGGAACAGCTGGATCTGGAAATTGACCAGATGTATCGCCTCAATTCCACTACAGCCAGGAGGAACAAAGTACTGCATGATATTGTCATTTATTTTATTAGGTAGCGGGCGAAAGATCTGATACTTCAAAAAAGCTGCATAGAGAGATTGGTAATTGAAGGACAAGTAGTGCAAATCTTTAAAGATGTTCCTGCAGTGATATTACAAAGAAGAAAAGATTACCTCCTGCTAACGAGATATTGAGAAGAGCAAGAATCAACTATAAGTGGGGGAATCAGAAAGGCCTGCCCTTCTTCTTTAAACAGAAGCTGAAAATAGAGAGAAGGAGTTCAGAAAATTTGATGAAGAAGACATACAAGATCAACTATATCAAAGCGCAAAGACAGAGAACCTCAAAGAATAAACAATATGAAATGAGAGAAGTGACAGAAGAAGAGGGGGATGACAAAGAAGAAGAAGAAAAAGAAGAAGAAGAAGCAGTAGAACAAGAAGAGGATGAAGAAGCAGAGGAAGAAGATGAATGAGCACGTGGAGGAGGAGGAGATAAGATATAATCTAATATACTAGAACAAGATGAAGGTGGATCTTAAATTATTAAGTTGGAATGTTCGGAGACTGAATGCATTAGCTAAGAAGAAAAAGATTATTCACTACTTAGAAAAGCAAAAACATGACATGGTATGCTTACAAGAATCACATGTTAGACAACAGGACATAAAACACCGAATTAACCCCAAATCAGGACAATGTTTTGTTTCCGTGTACGAGAAAAAGAAAAGAGGAGTTGTAATGTTTGTGAAGAGTCATCTTTCACTAAAAGAAGTATTTTGTGATAACCTAGGTCATTTCCTAGGAGTTGAGATCAAGCTGCAAGAGTGTAAAATATTATTGATAGGAGTTTATACTCCAAATCAACATAAATCTCAATTTTTTGACAGACTTTTTGAAACTATTGCTAACCAAGATTATGAATCAGTGGTTATGATGGGAGATTGGAATGCAGTACTGGACCCAAATCTAGATAGAAAAACAGATAAAGAAATTAAGAAATTACAAGGGAAATTACCAAGGAACTCCTTAAACTATATCCAGGAACATACATTAGCTGAAGCTTGGAGATATAAAAAAGGAACGGAAAAAGACTTCACTTACTTCTCAGAAAGACATAGATCATGGTCCAGAATTGATATGTTTTTTTATTTCAAAAGATCTTCTTAAATCAATCAAATAGAAATTCTCCCCCAAATCATTTCAGATCATAACCTGGTTCTGCTAACTTTGAGATGACATAAACCCAAAGCTAACTGGAGACTCAATGACAATATGCTAAAAGATGAATGAATAGGAAAAATATTAAACAACAAATAAACTTGTACTTTCAAGAAAATATGAATAAAGGCACCCCTATAAATATTGTTTTGGATGCTGCTAAAGCTGTCATCTGAGGGGCTTTTATAAATCAGGAGTCTCAGTTGAGGAAAAAACATCAAGAGATAGAAAATCAAATCTTAAGCGCCTTAAATAAATAAAAAGGAAGAACAGTCGAAAAAGGCGCTAAGTAATATGAAAATTCTAAAAGAGATTAAGAGCCTGCGTAAACAACACTCACTGCTTCTTGAGACACAAATAGATAAAAAAATTAAGATACATGAGACTAAACCATTTTGAGTTTGCTAATAAACTGGGCAGGTAGCTTGCCCATAAGTTGAGATGAGAGAGAGAAAAAAGAACAACATCTGAATTAAGAATTGGAGAAGAAATAATTAAACAGCAAGAAGAAATAAAACAGGCCTTTTATCAACGTTTTCAAAAATTGTATGCAAAAGAAAAATACCAAAGTATCTCTAAAATTGTTGATTACCTAAATCAGAGCTTTCCAAACTTTTCATGTCGGTGAAAAAGTTTTAGACATGCATCATTTTGTGACGCAGTAATTCAGATTTACTAGCAAACCAGAGGTTAAACTAACCCCTTCTAAGAGATACAGACATAAATTATAATAACAAAATGTATGGGGACACAACATATCTCATGATTTTAAAAAATATATGATTTATAAATAATAACATACATTTCCAAGATTGTAGGCAACACACCTACACACTTCAAGCGACACATTAATCTGTTGTGGCACACTGTTTGGAGACCCCTGACCTAAATACTGTAAATCTACTAGAGTTAACAAAATAACCAAAAGACCATCTTAACCAGCCTATAACGACGACAGAGATATCAGAAGCAATTAGGAAGATGAAACCTGGGAAAACCCCTGCTCCGGATGGATTCTTGGTAACCTTCTATAAAACTTTTGAACAAGAACTCTTACTTCCCTTATGAGATACTATTAATCAACTCTCATTTGGAGAGATACCCCAAACATGGAAATCAGCTAATATCACTTTAATTCCTAAAGAAGGAAAAGATATCTCAACTTCAGAGCTATAGACCAATCTCTCTGCTTAATGCAGATTACAAGATATTTACATTGATCTTAGCAGAGAGGTTGAAAAAAGTTCTTATAGATTGGATCAAGGATGACCAAGTTGATTTTCTTCCTGACTGAAAATTAAAAGATAACATTAGAATATTGAGGAATATAATTCAACTTTGTGAATTTCATAAAATTAAGAAATTAGGTCTGATCTTCCTTGATGCTAAGAAAGTGTTTGATAATGTTTCTTGGCAGTTCATGTTTCAAACTTTACAGAAAATGGAATGTGGTAATAATTTCTTGGAGAGGATTGAAGTAATATACTTGGAACAAGAGGCTCAAATAATAAGCAACTCTGAAAGAACTAAGCCACGTGAAATCAGAAGAGGCACTAGACAAGATTGTGCGCTCTCCCCTTTACTTTTCATTATGACCATCGGAGTTTTGATTAATAAGATAAGACAAGAAGATAACATAAAAAGTGTCAAATTAAAGAACAAAAATTTAAAAACACGGGCATATGCTGATGACCTCGTTATAATCTTGGAAAATTCTGCAGACTCAATGCGCTCTCTAATTCAGATTTTAAAAGATTTTGGAGAAGTTGCGGGATTTAAAATAAGCTATGATAAAACAGCAATGTTAACTCAGAATATGTCATCAAAAGAGATGGAAGAAATACAAAAGATAACCAATTTCAACATTGAAAAGAAGATTACATATCTGGGAGTATGGCAGACAAAAATTAACCATGATTTATTTAAAAATGATTATCTTCCCAAGTGGAAAGAAATGAAAAATGATTTAATGACATGGAATAAACTCAACCTTTCATTTTTGGGGAGACTTTTGGCTATTAAAATGACATTATTACCAAAAATTAATTTCCTTTTTCAAAATGTTCCCTTGTCAATTAATAATGATGTATTTAAGCAATGGAAGAAAGATCTGACAAACTTCATCTGGACCAGGAAGAAACCGGGAATAAGATGGACTTTGTTGATTGATTAGAGGGAAAGAGGTGGCCTCGGACTACCAGATCTGAAGCTATACGCTTATGCAAATAGCCTCACTTGGATAATAGACTGGTTAAGATTGCAGAATAATAAAATACTGCTCTTTGAAGGGGCAGATATGAAAAGTGGATGGCACCTACATATGTGGTATACAAAAAAGCAATCACAAAAATAATTTCTTGAACATCCTTTAAGAAGACATTTATTCTCAATCTGGTCAAAATATAAACATCAACAAATCTATGCTAGATTTAAGCAAAATAACAAAGAGGAATCTATTAGTAATGTGAAAACAGAACTTGATTTTATTTGGAATCAGGGAATAGACATTTAACAGCAAAATTGTACAGATTGTTACTAAAATGGGAAATGGAACAAGAAGTAGAAAAAAATAATATAATTAAATGGGCACAATATATTGGACATTGGGAATAGACTTGGAAAAATTTAAGATTTACAAAGTGTCAAGGGTTCAAGGAGAATTTTAATAAAATGTTTATATGTGGCATCTAACTCCAGAAAAACTTGCTAAGATATATAAGGAGGGAAATGATAAGTGCTGGAAGTGTAAGGTCGAAAGGGGAACATATTTTCACTGCTGGTGGCAGTGCAAAAAGGCAAAACTTTTTTGGAAAAACATTCACTTGGAAATCACAAAAATCTTGAAAATAAATTTTCCCATGTGAATATGATCGATCTGATAGAAAACTGTATTGGGAAACAAAACAAAAAAACCTTTCTGTATGTGGTAACTAAAGCAAGATTATTACACACGACAGAATGGAAAATAGAAGGGGTACCGGCAATGGATGATTGGCTTCTGGGAATATATGATTTAATGCAGATTGATAAATTATCTATATTGTTGAAGGATAAATCAATGAAATGGTTCAAGAAAGGCTGGGATTGTATAAATAAGTACCTTGAGAATATATTGGGTCCTCTAGCAGTTATTATATGGAAAGATTAGTAATCTCTGACAATTATCCAACCATTCAGTTTGAGGCTAAATTCTTAGAATGTACGTAAGGAAGAAGTAAGTTTATATAAATGTGTATGTAAGTATATATATTAAGGTTATTGTGAGTATATGTATAATGTATAATAAATTCATAATAAAGAAAAGCATCTTTAGAGTGCAAGCCCCCAGACCAATTGAATAGGAAACCAGCAGATCCCCAACTACTCTCTATCTGTATATTTCTAGATAAATGCAAATATTCCATGAGAATATCAGTCTGCCATAACTAGGATACTGCCCTTCCCAAACCCAGCACCTTCTAGATTCATTGGACTACAATGTCTATCATCCTGCCTGAGCAGGTCACTAATTATGATGGCTAGGAGTGATGGAAACTGCACCCTGGACCATGTCAAGGTGGGAAGGTTGCAGCCATTTACCAATGTGTATTACATTAAGAAACATCAAAATGTGCTGTAAAACTTTAAGATGTTGACACAGTATGAAAGAAAGAGGTGAAAGCCATAACAAAGGGTTGCCACATGTTAAAAGCCTAATGATAAAGTACTGACAAAATTTCCCTCAGGAAAAAAGTTTACTACGAGGACTGTGAAATCTCCAAACAAGGAGGATACTCTGCCATGGTGAATGATCACAAGCAACATCAAAATGACCTTTAGATGCTATTCTGAGAGTCTTTATTTAGAAGCTCTTTGTTTTTGCCAAACCACATGTTGCACAACTAATCTCCCTGTTTCTGGGAAACAAAACACAATCATCATCATCATCATCATCATCATCATCATCATCATCATCATCTATCACCTTTTTATGATACCCAAAATCTGTTGTTTGAGGCAGCCACCTCTCTCTGCCTAACAGTAGGGCTGGCCCTGGCATCATCATCATCATCATCATCATCATCATCATCATCATCATCATTTGTATCTTGCCTCTCCCCATGGATTGAAGCAGCGAACAACAATAATACATTAAATACATTAAAAACATTAAAACATTAAAAACATACCCAATCCTCCCCACCCACCAATCCATCTAAAACCAACCCCCTAAAACACACAACAATTAACAATTAACAACTATAACAATTATAAGAATAATCCAACCTCCCAAGGTAAGACAAACCGCTTACTGCAGAGCCATTCAGGAACTAGCGACAGTAAATAAGTCATAAATAAGTGAATCAATAAACTAGGATGCAAAGGTTAAACTACTCTGCCAGCAAGGTGCCATTTGCAGCATTTCCTCATGGAAGAGTGAAAGAAAGATACATGACAATAAATGAAGAAAATTGGATGATCTGCTTTCCTTAAATTTTGGATTTCCCCCCACCAGTCTAATGGCTGTTTTCATTCACTTCTGCACCTGTATGCTCTTCGTCTTGGTAACAGTACTTCATGCCCAGGAAGAGAACACATGTAAGTATGTTTTAGGGATAGAAGTAAATACATTGACACAGGTTTCGTTTTTAAAAACAACAACAAAAGAAGAATATGGGTACTTTCAATATGTAGCACTAGTTTGTAGATGCTTATTTGGAATTAAAAGGCCACAGACCTCAATTGTGTTTAGTCCTCTATAAGCGTGAACAGAAGCATAGCAAGAATGCCTAAATACCGTGTATAGTTCAAGTATAGTTCTTGCCTGGGGCAGAATCTGTATAATGTTTCTAACATGCTAACAAAGTAAGTATTTTTAGCAGAACACTGAACTGTCAGATTAACAATATATGAAGACTTTTGCCTGATTAGACATAATCCTAATACAAGTACTACTACTAAAAACAGATGTTTTCAGAAGCAGATTCTGCTTTATAATGATTAATTTGCTGATTCAAATAATTAATTTTGCATTAACTGTGTGGATGGGAATAATTTTTACATCATGTCTGGATTAAGGAATTCAGTCTCTAAATTTATTATGTGCTTGGATGCGTCCCAGACTATAAAGGGTGTAGGCTTGGCAAAGGCACAGGGAAGGATTTTGAACAATGAATAGACCAAATATTGACATGTTCCAAGTCTAAATATCGGATAAAAATATTATTATTTGGAAGTATATCTTTCACACCTGCTTCCTATCATGTTATAGTGAATGTCTTATAAGGCATTTGTTCCTTACAAGTTTGGTAATGTATAAAGCACCAGCCATTAGTAATCGGTTCAACTTGTAGCGGCAGGTTTTATGGTTTCTGTGGAGTAAGACTAGACTTTCAGAGGCATAATATATTTCCTTTTGTTTCACTAGACTGTTCAGTGGGGAATACCAATCCTAGTATTGAGGAGAATAATGATCCTGGGGTCGTGATTGCCAACATTACAACAGCAGCTGGTGTCACAGTAACAATTGACTCAGCATCAACAATGAACCCGGAGTGGTTTGAGATAAATGGCTCCCAACTTATCCTGCAACATTCAGTGGATTATGAGGTAAATGACTGGAAAAGATATATAAGCCTGACTGAAGATTAATGGCACAGTAAGACATTGTTAGGCCTTTATCGAGAAAATCATTATGTGTGTGCCTAAGGATATAGAAGACTGTATGATGGGGGAGTGAATCAATGCAGTAAATCCAAAATCTAAATACACTTGGCAAATACGGTAAAGTTTAAGGTTATTGGAGTGAAAAGTGGAGACAGTTCCTCCACCCTTAAGGCCTATGTAACCCAGCTAGCATGGTGTAGTGGTTTGAACATTAGACTACGACCCTGGAGACGAGGGTTTGATTCCCCATTCGGTCACGGAGACCTACTGAGTGACCTTGGGCATGTCACACACTCTCAGTCTCAGAAAACCCCATGATAGGTTCACTTTAGAGCTGCCGTAAGTCAGAAATGACATGAAGACACACAATAACAACAAGAAGGGGAGAGTTGAGCAGGTGTTGCCTGACCACATAACAAGCTACACCTGCTGAGGCTCCCTCTTCTACCCAGCTGTTAAAGAGTCAGGAGGCATCTCTAGTTTTCACTCCAGCAGCCCTAGTTATTCAGTAGTGATAATATTAATAGAATAAAATTTGAAAATTAGTTGGGCTTGTCAATTATCCAAGGAATTTTGCACTTAAGTGTAGATTTACTTTTGTAAATGGGGAGGTGGAGGGAAGACTCTTCCCCCCCCTTATGTCTCCACAATAAATGGACAACTAGTACTCCTCTTTGAAACAGAAACAGAAAGTCCTGAGTGGAAAGATTAGCCATTCCAGTAGTGAGCAGACCTTGGTGGACTGGGAGTGGTAGTGAGATGTTATGGAATGCTCTCTTTCTGTCGCTCTGACATGTAAAGTCTGCCGTCTTTAACTGATGGTTTGGTTGACTTCCAGATATGGAATGGGGGAGACATCTTGTTCCCCAGGCAACAATTTTTTTATATATGTCCAGGGACCTGGAAGAATATACCTGAGGGAACCATACCCCCACAGACTTCATGTGAGCATAGTTTGAGGTGGCACTTGTTGCCATAACGATTCTCCTCCTCCATTACAAATGTTAAGGGAGGCTAGAATTCTTATTTGCAGCTTGTTGCCTTCATTTTGACAAAAACAAGGGCACTGAAACCCAAATGAGAATTCTGCCCCCCCAAAAGAAATGTTTAACTACTTTGAGTCCCATTGCCTGGAGAAAGGTATAATAGTAATAGTAGTAGTAGTAACAACAACAACAACTTCAGTCCTCAAATGTCTACCATTGTAGTAGCTTGAAACTGAATCTTTGGTTGAACATTTAGAAATACAGTTTAGTTATCCAAACAAAAGGGGCAGGCAAAGTTACCAAGGGAATGCAAACACAGAGTTTATAAAAGTTCTAGGTGTGAACAATGTCCCACTGTCTGCAGGGACAAAGTAACTTTGTGTTAGAATGTTGTTCGTTGGCATTAAATTCAAACTTTCTTCTTGATAAATATGCATATGATTAAGCCTAGCATGAAAAGCTTTACATCTCTTATGGGAGTCAAACTTTGTGAAACCCATATGTAAACTGTGAATTTTCTCATTTTCATTTGCTCGGATCCAAAGAACTATTTTTTGTATATTCAATGCTTTATATGCACTCAGTGGAATTTTATTTCTTGGTGTGTGTTTTTTTAATTACAAATGCACTCATAGTTTTGAACAACCACAAAAAAAGGTCCAAAATGTGGTTTGTGCAGATTGAGTTCTGGGGTAGCATTGCAAGCAGCCCCGGTTTTAAGAAGAGTGGTGTACATACATACATCTATCCATCCATCCATTCTTAATTTATATTCTACCTTCCTCCCAATATGAGACCAATATTCAAGCCATATTCACATGAAATGAAATTGCTGGTACAAGAACTGAGAAAATGGAAATTCAGATCTCTACATATACTTTGCAGGCCCCTAAAAAACACCAAAGGAAATATTTTCTTTTGATATCTGCCAAGGAGGCCTAATTTAAATTAAGTTTTACAATTGCTGTTTCTTCGGTATTTCTCATTCCTTGTAGCTATGGAGCAGTATAATCTTCTGTATTTTCAGCCCCATCCCAGGCACTCCTTGCCAGCTCTTTGAAGTGAGAATAATTCTTCTATTTACTTTCCTGTCACACACTGAAAGTAGTTCAGACCAGGACTTTTAATGCTGAAAAGCAAACTCAGGGCTTGGGCTGTAGTTCTGAGAAGAGGAACAGAAAGGACATCATTCATCTATGCTCCGTTTGCTGGCAGAACAGTGTCAGAATCATGACTAAGGGCCTTTCCACACTGCACTGTTACAGTGCTATTATTCAACTTCAACATCCTGTGGAATCCTGAGGTTTGTAGTTTACTGAGGCCAAAGAGCTCTCTGGTCGAGAATTCTAAAGGCCCCTCTCTAAACATGGGGAAGTGTTGTCTCTGTCCTGCTCCTCTCACATCCCCATTCTGGGAGGATGCCCACCTGCAAAATAAGTCCTTCTCTTCTCCAGGCTAAAAATACCCAATTCCCTAAGCTGCTCCTCATAGGGCAGGGTTTCCAGACCTTTTACCCATTTTGGTTGCCCTTCTCTGGACATATTCCAGCTTGTCAAACTCTTTACAAACCCTACTGGTAAGCAGCAAGGTTTGGGTGGAGATTTTTTGGCAGAAAACCCCATGAACCTTAGTTTGGATTAGAAGCATGTTCTACGTATGGGCCATGTCAGGGTGTTGCTATGAGGGAGAGGCAAACCAAAGACATTGCCCCTTAAATAAGAATTCTGACCCCCATGAAATTTTACTTCAGTCCTCAAATTTCTGCCTTTGCAATAACTTAAAACTTCATTTTAGGGTTTAGAAGTAGAATTTAGGTATCTAAACAATATGGCAGGAAAAGTTACCAAGGGAATGTGAATACAGAAAATGTACAAGTCCCAGGTGTGAATAGTTTTCAATGCCTCATTATTGATAGTGCTAGAAATTTAGGTACTAATGGAAAATTTTATTTGGGAGCAGAATTGTTATTTCAAGACAATGCTCTTATTCCTCCCACCCCCCTTATAGATGCTTTTTCTCTAGCCCAAAGCTTTCCAAACTTTTCATGTTGGTGACATCCTTTTTAGATATGCATAATTTCAGGACACAGTAATTCACTAAGTAATTCAGTAAGTAGAGGCAGCCCCTCCACCTGAGCCCGGCCTGCCACCCCTGCCTCCCTCACTAGGGTCCTCCTCTGCCTGGGGTGGCAGCAGCGGCAGTGGGAGAGGCAGCCCCTTCACTTGGGCCTGGCCTGGTGGGAGAGGTAGCCCCTCCACCTGTAATGTTCGTGCAAGACACCTACACACTTCAGGAGACACACTAATGTGTCACGACACATTGTTTGGAAAGCTTTGTTCTAGCCACTAGTTTAAGCAGACTTTTGGAGAAGTGTTCATAATATAACAAATACTTTGACCCTCTATCCCATCAACCTTAAGTGCAAATTGAAATTGGCATAGTAGAGCTGAATCTAAATAAATATATTATTTCCACCTGATCTCCATTAGACTAAATGCAGACTTTGGGGCTTTAGCATCCTATCAGTTCCCTCCCTCCCTGTCCTTGTATGTAGGGCCTTTGTTACTCATTTGTAGTATTTAGTTTTTTCCTGAAAGAGCCAAGGAAGCAGACAACCTTGGCACTGACCAGCATATGCAATGGGACACATAAAGGCCAGTTTGTGTGTCACCAGGACAGGGAGATAATAGTTATTAATTTGAAAGCTACAGGAATTTTCAGAAAAGAGGACTGAACTGTCTTTAAGATGCCTTCTCATTGTCTATATGTTAAGCTCTTCTAGCACTGTTTATATTCGCTTCTCATTGCTGTTCACCTGAAACTGACAACAAACCACCTGCATCCCAGACCTTCCATTTGTAATCAGCCGCATTTCCACATTAGACTGTTATAGTGTTATTATTCCACCTGCAACATCCTATGGAATCCTGGGATTTGCAGTTTTGAGAGGGGCCAGGTGGCCCCTCCCAAAACTGCAAATCCCAGGATTCCATAGGATGTTGCAAGTGGAATAATAGTGCTATAACAGTCTAGTGCAGAAATGGCCCAGGATATTAGCATGTTTCTTAAAATGCAGATAGATAGATACTGAGAGAGTGCTATTGTGGGGGTGATCATGTAATGAACACATGCTCCGTCAATACAGCTATGCAGCATTCATTTTTCATGTCTGGAACTGTAAGTGAGCAGAATATTTCTTGGATGGATGGATGGATGTTTGTGAAATGCTAAGATCACCCTGCAGATGTCCAGAGGACCAAATACCTGAAAATCAGTCGGGTTGTGAGAACCATATTTGTGTCAAGAAGGCATGCTTTAAACAAAAGCTTATGTTCCCTATGCAGGACACAACAGTGCTTCTTGTGGAACTAAAGTGCTGGAGTGGGGGTATAGAGGTGAGTAATACTTCACATAATTCCTTTGTACTCTTACATGTTGCCGCACCATAAGAGAAGAGTTTTCTTTTGCAGCATTGATAGTGGTCCTCCTGATCTGTGACTTTGTGCTGGGACCGCCATGCTGGATGAATTGCCACTAAGATCTCATAAATGCCTATAGTCTGGGTGCTGAGGAGGAAGGCCTTCTTCTTCATAGGAAATATAAAATATGTATCACAAGTTGTCATTCAAAAGGTACATGTCCTACAGCCCCTCCCCTCTTTTGAGGAATTTTACATACTTGATCTTATCTGATCCCTAGCTTGTCAACAAATTAAACCTCAATTGTGAGCAAGCAAGCCTTTGTTATTAATAATCATAATAATAAAGAGGAAGAGCATGGGGGGAGGAGAAAGAAGGCAAGAAAGCTTGGGGAAAATGTACTCATGTACATCTATAAGCTCTCTCCAACACCTCTTCCTAGCTTGTATCCCAAGAATGCTAATAGGAAGATGGCTGAGAAATAATTTGATAGGAGAGAAAAGTGCTAGAAATACCCTTGATCATGAAATTACATCATGATGATTTAACTTCAGACTCATTCCACGGTCTAGAGTGAGAGATGAAAACTGAAATTCAGGCCCTTTCATATTGCTCTCAGAAACAAAACTGTGGCCTATATTAACAATCTTCACCAGTCTTACATTGGTGGAACTCAAATTTCCTCCCACTGAACTTATTTTGTGAGATTGTCACTATGTTATACTCTGCAGAGCATGACACAGAGGTTGCTATAGAGAAGATGGTCAGTGAAAAGTATATACCAACTTAATTTGCGAATCTAATTTCTTTTTTTTTTGTTTAAATTGAAATTATTTTTATTAACAAGATGCATGCTATAAAATTATTACACCCATCTCAGAGTTCCAGTATACAACATCTGTAGTTATCCAGGAAAAAATAATAGGGGAAGACCTAACATCTATATCTATATCTATACAAGCATCTACTTCATACATAGTGGTTCACCTTGTCTGTAAATAACTTCTTGTTAATAATTAAGTCATTAAAAATTCAACAGAAATTGAAGTGTTTGGAAAGCATCTCATACTCAGCATGAAAATGTTTATCAAAACTTGGAAGAGTTACTTTTTCAAGGACTGCTCCCAGAACCCTGCAGCTAGCGTAACAACACTGGTTGGGGTAGTTTCTGGAATCTGTAGTCCAAAATAATATTTTCAAATCTTATTTCTGAGGCACTTCTCTCTGAGGAAATCCCTTTGAGAGGTGAAAAATAAGTTAATCTCAGGGAAAAAGAATTGCTCTAACATCTATCTTGATCAGAAATGTTAGAAAAATTCTTATTTCCTGTAATTAATTCATTTTCCATCTTGCAATGGGGTTTCTTCTTAGATAAGTGTCTCAGCAATCAAACTTGCAAATTAAGCCCTAGAGTCATAGAGTCATAGAATCATAGGACTTTATCACACGAGGCAAGTAAACTGGAATTACAGCAGTATAGTATTGTCTTTGGCTGGGATTTATCACATGATATCATTTCTTTTCTGCTGGTCTCCCCATGGGAGATGGTTTGAAAAGTGTTCCTTTTATTACCCCACCCCCCAAAAAAATCTGTTAATGACCTCCTTTGTAAAAGAAATGCTTTCCAAATGGTCTTCCACTGGGAGAAGAGCAGAAGAGGAATGAGGTAATGTAATAAGTCCCAGCCAAAGACACTATTATCCTGCTTTAACTGCAATTTACCTGCCTTGTGTGATAAAGCCCAGTGAGTTGGAAGGGGCCTCATGGGCCATGAAGTCCAACCCCCTGGTCAGTGCAGTATCCCCAGCTAAAACATCCCCAGACAACAGCTGTCCAGTCTCTTTCTGAAGATGTCCAGAGAAGGAGACTCCACCATCTCTCTAGGCAAATGGTCCTTTGCTAAACCATTCTTATTGTCAAGAAGTTTCTTGATTTTCATACAAAATTGACTCTTCACTAACTTCAGACTTGGGCCATTTCCACAGCAGATTGTTATAGCGCTATCATTCCACTTGCAACATCCTATGGAATCCTGGGATTTGCAGTTTCGGAAGGGGCCATCCAGCCCCTCCCGAAACTGCAAACCCCAGCATTCCATAGGATATTGCAAGTGGAATAATAGCACTATAACAGTCTAGTGCAGAAATGGCCTATTAGACCCCTCCCACCTTCCAAGGAACCTGTCCCCTCCTCTCTGTGACAGCCCTTGAGATATTATAGAAATATGACCATGTCACCCTTCAGTCTTCTCTTTACCCTGCTTACCTTCCAGTGACCATTCACAAGACAAAGGACACTGAATGGAAGATACATAGATGAGGGGAAAATGTACATGCTATAACAAGGAGACATTTTTCATCATTTGAGGGGAAGCTTTGCCAAAATCATGATGAATACATTGAGTCATTTGATTCTCTGAGCCACAGTTTTCCCAGCTGCCATCATTTTGTTACATCACTCAAGTGTGATTGAGTGAGCATATTCGGAAACAGATGTTCACTAACTAGAACCTTGTTTACAGACAGTGAATATATTTCTGACAAAACTAGGTTATGACACCAGTTGGTAGAACTGAAACGACTGGGAGCTTTCCTCTCATTATGAAAAGTAGATAGTGAAAGGGAAATTCCAGTGAGAATCACGGTGGGGATTAAAGCCCTCTTCCCTCCACATCAGAATCTTGCTCTGGCTCCCTTTGCCAGTATCAACTATTTCTTTAAGAAATATCTTGCGCATGAAGGCAAGATGCATATTGAAAGCCTTGTGCCTCTTTGAGAGGTTATCTCCTGAAGGCTCAATAAGGACTGCTGCAATGCAGCTCCCATCTGAAAACAATGTATCATAGCACCAGCTCCT
Organism: Ctenosaura bakeri; assembly: GCA_948474755.1. Taxonomy (NCBI): domain Eukaryota; kingdom Metazoa; phylum Chordata; class Lepidosauria; order Squamata; family Iguanidae; genus Ctenosaura; species Ctenosaura bakeri. The sequence continues at coordinate 47,411 of CAOLHI010004613.1, read as the reverse complement.
TAGAATCCTATAGCATTTTTGTGTTCAACATTTATACTGTGGAGCAACTGCTAACCTTTTTCTGCTTTAACAGGAAAATAGTCTGATAATTGTGCTCACGATTATCAATGTGAATGACAACCCTCCTGTCTTCAGGGAAACTAACATCACAGTCAATGTTAATGAGGTAAACTGATTTATTCCCATGTCACTATAACAAAAAGCAATGGGTCATAATAATAAACTTCTGATTGTACCACAATCTTGGATGGAAGAAAATCTTATTAAGTCCTGGTATTAAATCTGCTTTCCAAATGTTTTGGGCTTCAACTCTTATCATCCCCAACAGGCAATGGGCAGATTAGGGGAGTCTCTGGTATTTAAATGAAAGGGTAGAAGAACAACCTAAAACGGATGGTATTTAATTCCAAAAGAACAGCAGCGGTATTTGAATATCAATAAGGGTTAAGAAAATACCACATAGTAAAAATGTACAGATTTATTGTATCATAAAAAGCATTAATTTTTTTAAAAAAGTCAGAACTGCCCATACATATATGTTCACTTTGTCAGCCACTTGAGCGTACATATTGTGTAGTTTTATCCATCTTTTTGTAATAAATGTTTATGCTGTGGCTTGCTTGATGATATTGTATTTTAATATCATATTTGTTGTGTGTTGCATGCAATCTGGAGAACAATGTTGTTGTGCAGCCTATATCAATGCTGTAAATATGTAAATAAATAATAATTATATACATATGCTGGTTGGATAGATATAAACACAATCATTTGGACAAAAAATTATACAAGATTTCAAAATTATGTTTACTTCATGCCTTTCTCTTTGACTAGCCACAATATATAGAAGGCCTTTTGAATATTTCAAATTTTCAATAATGCTACAGGTTATTCAGATAATTGGGACAATTCTTGTGCCTTCAAGGAAAGTTGTAAATGTGTCTCTCATAATATTTTGATTTACTGTTGTCAATTAGTTTTTTTAAAAGCATACCTTTCCAGGCCTCTTTTAGGTTGCAGTCCTACACATACATTTTGCTGGGAGCAAACCCCATCAAAAACAGTGGGGCCGAGTTCAGTGTCAGCATATACAGGGCTGCATTGTTAATACAGGAGAGAATTTCTGTGTGTGTGTGTGTGTTGTGCACCTTCAAGGTGTTTTGGACTTATGGAGAGCCTTGAGCAACCCTGTCACAGGGCTTTCCTGGCACGGTTTGTTCAGAGGAGATTTGCCATTGCCTTCCTCTGAGCCTGAGAGAGTGGGATTTGCCCAAGGTTACCCAGTGGTTTTCATAACCAAAAGGCAATTCAAACCCTAGAGTCCTTGACTAACACTGAAACCACTGTGCCACGTATTGCCATTTGTAACAGCTACTTGTCCTCCCAGTGAAATCTCTGCAAGAGATTATGATTCATTCTTTTAATTAGCATAAAATATAGTGCAATAGCAAATGCTGTGGGGTTCCCTTCGAACAAATAGACTTTCATCCACACAACCATGTTTCTATTTGCACAGTTAAGATTTCTCTTCCCATTCCTCTCCCCAGCACCACATTTGCTACGGAATGTCCCCCAACCCTCCTGCATACTTAGTGGAGACAAGAGGAGAAGGAAACTATTCTATCAAAGACACCTGTTTGTCTGACAGGCGGGTGCTGTTGGAGTTACCCCATGGAAAACTCTTTCTATAGCAATTCAGATATCAAAAGGTTAAATACTAAACGGAAGCAAAAGGTCTTGTCTTCCATAAATCAAGTAATAGTCAAAAGGAATGTATGTCAGTATCCATGATAGGGAACAATAACTCTTTTGCAAAAGATCAGTTTTTTAGGTGTTGTTTCTCATCCTACATACAGAATCTTTTCAGAATTAACAATTAAAATGCAGTAGCCAAATACATAACTTTATTTTAAAAACACAACTCAGTTTCCTAGGGACCCTGGAATTTTGGCGAAGTAGGGACTCAGGAATGGCAGATAGATAGATTATGAATTTTGCTTACTTGCCTACAAAACAGTAAAGATACAGAAGGCAATGCACTAAAATAATAGTAAAACCAACTGAGGCAGTTAATGTCACTACACAAAGACAGTGACAAAATAATGAAGGAAATATTACAGAAATGATTAAAGCACAAAAATAAGGTATCAAGCAAAGAGGAAAATATGAACTATCAAGTAATGCAAAGGTGAGTCTACAGTCTTTTAACATAGGCCCTTTTCGCATTGAGGCTTCTCGCGCGAGCGGGGGAGGGCAGCTCGCGCGAGAAGCCTTCTCCGGGAGGCTGCCGCTTCCCCCTCCTTCCTTCCGCAGGCGAAGGAACGAGCACGGAAGCGGCAGCTTCCCGGAGGAGGAGGCAGCGGCGGCTCGCGCATCCGCCCCCCCGCGAAGCAGGAGGCTGTCGCGTCCGCCCCCCCGCGAAGCAGGAGGCTCACGTGTCCGCCCCCCCGCGAAGCAGGAGGCTGTTGCGTCCGTCGCGCTAGCGCCCCGCCCCTTCCTTCCGCAGGGGCGGAGGGAAGGAAACGCGACCCGGCCGCCTCCCCGACGCTCCGCACAGGAGGTAAGTGCGCGCGGGCGCTAGGAGCGTTGCACGAGCGCGGATGATTTTCGCTTTGAGGCGAAAATCAAAAAACCCACGATCGCGCCGCTGCAGCCCCGTGAGCGAGGCGGAAGTGGGAGTGCGTCGTGCAGAGCGACGCTCCCACTCCTGCGAGGCTCACGGGGCTGTCGCGCGACAGAAAGCCCATGCAAAAAGGGCCATAGTCTCCCTTCTACTTCTGTACTCTTAAGAGCAAAAGCTATGTCAATATGTTCAGATATATAGTGTTACCCTGATTTCTGGGGGTCCTGGGAGGGACACCTAAATAACCAAACAACAACACAACTTTGGGGAAAATTAGCTGAAGCACTCACTAAAGCTAGCAAGAGGCAGGGTAACTTAGCAGGATCTTGTCTATGGGGTCAGGTCAGTCAAGCAGCCAGATGGGTTAAAATAATAACAATGATGTTTTATTGAATACAGACAAATATTAAAGATACAACAGGCACACAGATAACTAAGGAATCAGAGACTGACTTAGGGATTTTCAGAAGGAAATGGGTGATACGACACCTGTCTCATAGTCTTGGACCTTGAGAGCGAAGTTGGGGTGCGATGAAGAAATTTGGTGCAATAGAGTGGTCCGAGCGATCCGGGGTTGAGCAGTCTCAGTTACTGGAACTGAGGAGAAGGCTCTCCAGGCAAAGTGGCAGCAAGGTGGTCTGGAACTCAGGAGCGATCCGAGGAAGGTCTCGGAATCAGGGGGTTTTATAGGGTGAATTGTGACTGCAGGCCATATCTTACTCGGTGAAAACAATATGATTTGGGAGTGGGACAAAGACCTGGAAAGGTCAGAATTTAGCATGATTGAATTAGAGCCAAATTAACAATAGTGTAGCCAGTATGCAAATGCGGAGCGCTTAGTACAGCTTTGTCAGGTTGCCTGCTCAGGGCAGGGAGCCTTTGTTAATATCGTGCATATGCAATGAGGTGTTTGCTGGAGAGGCCCCTGAAGTGACAAACCGGCTTTATCTGGCCTGCCTGGGTGGAGAATGGAATGTCCAGCAATTATCAGCTGTGCCTGTTTACATGCTTGTCCGGAGGCCTCACAAACATGTGGAGCGGGGTTGGCAGAGGAAAGCCGAATCGTTTGATATCAAAAGAGATATCGAGTGCTATCTCCGGGTAGGCCTGGACCGCAGTAACAACAGGCATGCAGACAAAATTCTCAAAAGGAAATGCAAAAGATGTATCCCTTCCAAGCTTGTAGTGTAAAAACAATTCTCCTGATGCAAGACTGGAGTTATGGATGAGTAATAAGGTTGTAGGTTAATTGTAGAGTAGGCCTTAGAAAAGCTTTAGCCTGAGTTCTTAGCTATAAAAGAGCCAAGTTCACTCTTCCTCTCTCCTTCTCTTTAGCTTTGGAATGTGCTAAACAAATGATAAGACATGAGAAGGAAACATGAGAAACCAGGGTTGATGAGAACATTATGACATTGTACTTTTGCTGATAAGATTTATGTTAGACTGCTGGTCTCTTTGGGAAACTTTGGCAATTTCTCACTAGACAGTTATAGTGCTATTATTCTATTTTCAACATCCTATGGAATCCTGGGGTTTGCCTTGGAGGCCCTTCCCTAAACCGCCTGTGGAAATGGCCTTTGTCCACTATGAAATGATTGGTTAGTTTTAGTGTGTACATGCTTAAAGAATGCTTGCTTTGCTTTTTTGAACCTATAACATCTGCAAGCAGCCAATAAAGTTCTTCCATCTTCTCATCTTACTATGAAAAGTAGCAAGAAAGGCGGGGGGGGGTCCTTTGATTAAAGTGTGTTTGTGTGGTGGATTCCCTTCTGATTTATTTAGGACCTATCTGCAAAATGGTGAAGGGTCTGAAAGCCATGCACTATGAGGACTGGCTTAGGGAGCTGGGGATGTTTAGTCTGTAGAAGAGAAGGTTAAGAGGGAACATCATAGTCCTGTTTAAATATTTGAAGGGATGTCATGTCAACGAGGGAGTAGGCTTGTTTTCCACTGCTCCAGAGACTAGGACAAGGAGCAATGGATTTAAGCTGCAGAAAAGGGGATTCCACCTGAACCTCAAGAAGACCTTCCTGATGGTCAGAGTTGTCCAGCAGTGGAATATGCTGCCTGGGTGTGTGGTGGAGTCTCCTTCTTTGGAGGTTTTTAAACAGAGGTTGGATGGCCATCTGTTGGGAGTGCTCTGGGTTCCTGCATGGCAGGGGTTTGGATTGGATGGCCTCTGTGGTCTCTTCTGACTCTATGATTCTATGCAGCTCTGTGTCTACGCAGGGGTATGGCAGAGCTGACATTTTAGTTTCTGCCCAACATGGTATTATTTAGGATAGGAAGAACAAAAATAGGTAATGAAGAGTTCAGGAAGTATCTGTCCAAGATGGACATTAAAAACACAAACCAACATTCAATACAAAAGTGATGTATAATGAGGCCCAAAACAAAACTCATATATTTACTAATGGAATCTGAGCAGGCCGCAACTGTTTTTGGGATCATTGGTCATGCTAGATAGCTTAGTGAAAACACTGACTCACTGTGCAGCTGTGGGAGGTGAGGGAATGGCAGATTCCATACTGAGCATAATTAGGAAAGAAATCAGAAAGAAAATTGTGAATATTATACTACTCTTAGATAGTGACCACATGTGAAAAACTGTGTAGTAGAATCATAGAATTGCGTTGGAAGAGACTGCAAGGGCCATTGAGTCCAACTCCTGCCACAGATTTTGGTCACAGCAGCATCAGAAAAGAAAAGGATATTGTACAGATGGAAATAGTGCAGAAAAATACTACCAAAATGGTCAGGGGACAGAAGATTGTAAGAATAGGTTGGAATGTTTGGGACTGTTTAGCTTAGAAAAAAAGACAAGTAAGAGCAGACTTGAGAAGCACACAGTACATAGTTAAAGAGTGGAATTAACTGTTACTGTGATGTCTGACAACTTGGATCACTTTAAAAGAGCACTGGATAAATTCATGCAGGAGGGGACCATCAGTGGCTATTAGTCAGGATGGTTATAGGTCACTTCCATTAGCAGAAAGAGTATTCTTTTGTGTCTCAGTTGCTGTGGAGTGTGAAGCGGAAGGTGTAATTGCACTCATGGGCTTCCTACAGGCAACTGGTTAGTTATTGTGTGGTCAGAATGTTGGGATCTCAAGCAACATGGCTGTTCTTGTATTCTTAAATCATCCCTAGAGTTGAAGAGTCAAGAAAATTTATGTGAGGATCAAAATTATTCTAAAAACTAAACAGAAAAATCAAGCATATATTAAAATGTGGGGGCTGGATTATTTGACCTTTGGAGTATAATTCTATGAATGAAATACGAGAATTAATGTCTCAAGGTGTTGAAAGAAAGGAGGTCCATAGCATGTGAAGAATGCAAACAAATATTGCACAAAAAGCTAACACTTTGTGGATGCTATTCACTCAAAGATGATTCTAAATCCTCTGATTCAGTTTTTTGTCCAGCACACAAAGTAAAATTGGGGTGCAGCAAACTCCTCTCCTTCACTCTCCTACTCCAGATGGTAAGCTCACCCCTGGCTCATCAAACCAACAAAACCACATAGATGTTTCCTAGGGCCATTGAGGACAGGACAATCTTCCTCCTTGTGTGATCTGGAACCTCCAGTCAGGCCATCACAACAGCTATCACAGTGACTGAGGGCACAGTCAGGGTGAGAATAAATTGTTTTCCCATCTGTTCTCATTCAGTCAGTCATGACTATAAACACTCTTATATGCACAGTGTCAGTCACAAAAGTCCCCTCCATATGTTCATTATGTGTTGTTGCGTGCTTTCAAGTCAATTTTGAATTATGGTGACCAAAAGAGCCAGTGGTATTTTGGTTTGAGTGTTGGAGTATAACCCAGGAGATCAGGGTTTGAATCCCTGCTCAGCCATAGAAACCCACTGGGTGACCTTGACCATGTCATGCTCTCTCATCCCCCAGAAAAACCCTGTGACGGATTCACTTTAGGGTTGCCATAAGCTGGAAATGACTTGAAGGCACTTAACAACAACAAAGGTGAATCTATCACAGGGTTTTCTTGGCAAGATTTGATCAGAGGAGGTTTGCTTTTGCCTTCCTCTGAGGCTGAGAGAATGTGACATGCCCAAAGTCACCCAATAGGTTTCAAGGACAGAGTGGGAATTTAAACTCTGGTCTCCAAAGTCATAGTCCAACGCTCAAACCACTACATCACTCTGGCTCTCTCACTGAATCTTATTCACCAGTAAATCTGCATAGGATAGACTGCATACAGCAGACTTTGTTATTCCTTGGAGGTTTCAATTACAATAGTTGTCTTAATATTTTCTGTGCTTGCTCATTTTGAACACTTCTGATTGATAATTCCTTGAGGGCTCAACTATACAGGAATCTTGATGATCCAATTTTGCCTGATAATTTCAGGAAAATTTCACATCTGCCCAGCTTTGTCTGGAGGGGGGACTTAAGCCTGTTTTCTCTCCTCCACATTCTTCTCGGATCCATAAAGATTTCTCTCTACATATGTTGGAATTGCCATGGGTCTTGTAAAATAAGTCTCCATTTCAGTGTGACTAAGAACACATTATAAACCATTTGTTTTCATTCCTTTTTGTCATGATGCAAAGGGGGAAAAATCATTTTGTACTAATCAGAGAGACTAAGAATAGGGAGACCTGGGTTCCAACCCATGAACCTCACTGGGCAATCTTGAGGAACATATCCTACAGGACTAGGATGATTCTGAAATGTGTGGGTAGATAGAAAGTATAGCATGCAATCCGAAGTGCTGTGGCAGAAAGCAAAGTATAAATGTATTTTTAAAAAAACATTATCCAAAACTAAAATGCATATGTGTGATAGGAAGTAGTATATTTCTAAGGCCCTTTCCGCACGAGGCTGATGAATCGGTTTGTGCCATTTCTTACTGGATTTTCTGGGCTTGAAACAAGGTGGACTTTCCCTCATTTCCTTCTGCACAGCTACTTCGTATGTTCCATTCTGATTCAGAAGAGTATGAGTTCATGAATCCACACTGCCTCCGCTGTGGCCACTCCTGCTACTACCCTCACCCCGCCCTGTTGGCTGTGATTGCCCCCCCTTTTTTTGCACAGTTTAGTACATCATTGCATACGTGTGTATGTGCGTAAGTCCATACTACCCCCTGGCCCCTCCCCTGACCACCAATTCTCATTGGCACGAATGTACATGTCTGCATTGTGAAAGTACAGATTGGATCGATCTGGAAAACCGGAAAACCGATTTCTTCTGGTTTTCAAATAGCGCCCTTGGGGGTGCATTTAGTCGGAATTACGTGTGGAACGAAAATAAATAAACTGAACCTAGTCTGCTCCAAGGTGCAGAAGACCTCCATGGCAATACACATTGGCCCGCCTTAATAACCACGTGCGGAAAGGGCCTAAGCTTACAGAATGGATTGTGAGCCCAACTAGTCCAACTAGATTTATGTAATCTGAATGCAAACAACTTGCACAGTCTTCTTACAATAATAGGAGTCACAAGGAAAGCAATTCCCATTAGTGCTAATGGATTCTTCCATGAAATGTAGAAAGAAGCATTTGAGGGACAGTTTTCTTTGGATAGTGGATAGAAAACAGTGAGTTAAATTTCTTCCCACATCATGGCCAGAAATTGATTCAGTTATCCAGTAACTAGTATTTAAATAATAAAAAATTGCATACTTTAATTGCATCACACAGTTAATATAACATCTAGTTTAGCTGTGGACCCTACATGGAATCTGTTGAATTTGGATTGTATTTGATTGCCATGAGTTGCCTTGGTTCACTTGGGATGACGATGCCGCTGCAGCTGCCGCTGCTAATTATATATGCACATATATTTCTATGAATTATATCCAAAAATTAAAAATCATCTTCTTTTTTCCCTCTTCCCCAGGATACAAAAGTGAACACAATTGTTGTGCCCCAGGCCACTGTCACTGCTACTGATGCTGACGCAGATGTAATATTTTACAACCTTACGGGAAGTCCAACGGTTAGTATGTAGTTTCAACTGAGCCCTAAGGATCCAAGTTGGAGATATAAATCACTTGCTAAATAAGGCTGTAAAAAGGTCTTTTTTTTTTATTTCCTTCTGCTTATTTCAACGATGGGAGTTTCAAACTGAGTTCAGAGTGCAAAAGTAGTTTTTGTTCAATTAACTCAGCAAGGTGGGAGGAAAGGAGAGGTCGGAATCTTGTCCTTCTCTATAAGTTTAGGCAAAAGCAAACTTCCACAGTCTCTGCCAGCTTGTCTGTCTTCCTCACGGTGGGGGATATGTGTATGCAGCTTGTGACCTGAGCTAAAACAATAACAGCTGTTCAGCCATAAAATACTGGACACTCCTCTGGAAGATAGTAGAATCTCTTTAACTGGCAAAGAAACACATGCAGTAGTTGTCTATTAGAGAAGTAAAATTCTCTCCTGGGACAGAGACTGTTCCTCAGCTGAATCCTCCAAAACTGTGTCATTCTACTAATCATCAATATGTGCCAAGACCAATCATTGTGCCTTTCCTCTATTGGAATGAACAGAATTTTTTCCGCTACTCCTCTTGCCTCCCTCTGCCAGATTGTGAACCAGGACAACAAGCTCCTAAAATAATTCTGTTTTATACACGGCATGTCTGTCAGGCAGAGACCACAGAAACACCACAATCCAGCTATCCCAACATGTGGAAAAACAATATTAAACCATATACATGATATAGAATTCCATTTTTTAAAAAATGTAGCATTAGTCCTCTTACGATGATTTTGATGGTCTCTATCTCTTTCTAATCCATTTACAGGAACTAGAATATTTCAATATACAAGGAGTTAATAATCCACAAATTACCTTGCTCAAACCCTTGGATTATGAAACAATTAACTTAATGAAGTTTACTTTATATGCTATGGTGAGTTTTTACTGTGTGCTAAATATCTGTTTATTGGTGGCTGCCCTGTTGTATGTGTCTGTTCCATTGTTCACCAAAATAATCCTGTTTATATGTTCAGGAGAAAAGCTGATGCTGACAAGTTAAACTAATACTGGTAATCTTGGCAACTGCCATATCCCATAGGCCTGGATTGAGAGGAAGAGTTATGATTTATCACGTGAAGTTGCCTTCGTTTCACTGCAGGGAACTGATCCACTGATGTAAATAAATGTGCTTACACCCGTGGCCCCTTACACGGAAATCAGTGAGGAAAATCACTGGAGCATCAGTCTGTATGTTTGCATCAGATTGAGCATGAAGTCCTCAATCAGCCACATTAATTGTTAACTGAATGAGCCATCTGTTATAGGGACAGGGAACATGTGGCTGTCCAAGTCTTGTGGAACTGCAATCCCCTCAGCTTTAGCCTGCATAGTCAGCTGTGAGCAATGATGGGAGTTGCAGTCCAGCAAAACTTGAGTGAGGCACATGTTTCTCATCCCTGATTTAGGTGATGTACATCCGTGTAGAAGCTGCATGAACTGGGGACACTTGATGGTGACTACCTGTACTGCTGGACATTGTTATAGCCAACAGCATATTCTGCCTGATGGACATGTTCCTGTTTTGTGCTGTTGTGTGCCCTCAAGTCTTTTCTGACTTATGAGCCATTTCCACACTAGCCCATTATAGCGCTATGATTCCACTTTCAATATACTATGGAATCCTGGGGTCTGCAGTTTTGGGAGGGGCCAGTCGGCCCCTCCTGAAACTACAAACCCCAGGATTCCATCAGATGTTGAAAGTGGAATCATAGCGCTATAACAGGCTAGTGCAGAAATAGCCATGGTGATCCTAAGATGAACCTATCATGGGGTTTTCTTGGCAAGATTTGTTCAGAGGTGGTTTGCCATTGCCTTCCTCTGAGGCTGAGAGAGAGTATGATATATCAAGGGTCACCCACTGAGTTTTGAACCCTGATCTCCAGAGTCATAGTTCAATAGTCAAACCACTATACCATGCTGTCTCTCAAGTTCCTATTTATTGTCCCTTAAATTTTCTTTTGTATAGGATGGGAATGCAGGTGAACCAGGTATACACACAGCCACTGCAGAAATTACCATACATATCCTACAAGCAGATCTCAGGCCTCCCTGGTTTCAGCCATGCACTCCTATTGGGGGCAACATAGTGTGCATCAGCCGTGGCTACACCGGCAAAGTCAATGCCTCAGAGAATATGGTATGTACAAATGATTCTAGGCTGTGTCAGCTCCAAACTGCCTTATGTAATTTTGGGCCATTTCTGCATGAGATTGTTATAGCACTATGATTCCACTTTGAACATCCAATGGAATCCTGGGGTTTGCAGTATGGACATATGCTATGTCCGGCCGGCCCCTCCCTAAACTGCAGAACCCAGGATTCCAAGGACATTGAAAGTGGAATCATAGAGCTATAACAGTCTTGTGCTGAAATGGTCTTAGTTTCCCTTCCACCCTTTACCTGTTTCTCTCTTTCTCCATGTCCCTGTGCTGCAGCTTTTGTCCTCTGTGGATTCAAAGACTGGCATCATGTAAGCAGTATAGACAGGCATAAGTCAATCTTATGACAGCATAAGTGTTTTTTTCTTTAGCTCAGAGTTTGGCATTCTCTTTCTCCATCTACAGTAACCAAAACCCATAGGACTGCTGTAGCCACTACATGGCTATTCCATGCCTAGTGGAGAGTAGGTTTGGAGAAGTGTCTGGTTATGTCCTCATAGCCAGCACAAAATGATTACTCTGGTGGACTTAGGTGGATGATGTAATTATTTCCTGTCTAGCTGTGAGGACATAGGACATGAGGGCATAGCCAGATGCTTCCTGCTTTCCACCAGGCACAGAATGTCCATGGGAGCAGTGGATCTATGGTAAGAACAGAGGACAATGAATGGCCAACTGTAGCACAGTTCTCCGTGCAGAACTACTATGCTATGTCCAGCCATACAGGATTCAGGTCAACAAGTGGCACAAGAACATCTTGGGAATAAGTGCTTCAGTTTGCCATGTTAAAAAAAGAAAGAAAGAAAAGAATTGGTGGGACCACTAGGATAAGGTACAGACCATTCCAGCTGTTACCAAGATTCATAGCTGGTGCTGAATTTTTTAATGCAACATGGACTCTTTCCATCATTCATAACTCGACTAATGCTGCTTAATCCAATGCTCAAACTATACATTAAATTGAGTTCTCTAGCTTGAAAAAAAAAATGAAAGCAGCATGTGGCAGGCCTTATCTCTGCAGAAAAGGCAACAGGAAGAATGCTTTCCCCTATCTCATCTTAGAAGACCAAACTCAAAATTGTCCTCCCCACAAGTTTCTTTATCATTCATAAGGACAAGTGAATGAGGTCCCCGAATCTTCAAAACATCTTCCTCTTTAAGCCTGAAAAGGTATTGTTGAGAAATTTTGAGATGGGAAAATTTTTTAGAAGAGGACAAGGTTAAGCAGCCTCTCCCTGCTTACTCGTGTGCAACCTGTACCAAGACATTTTGGGTAAAAAACAACAACAAAAAACAGCAAACAAAAGAATCATGGACAACCACTTACCGTGTAAGATGAACTACAGTACAGAATGGAACATGAGGCTATTTTTCAGCTACTTAATCAGAGTCTGTACTCCTGAGATGCTTGAGTTCATGTTCTGTGGAATGCCACACAGCTGTGAATTATAAGATAAGGAGACAGGAAATTAAAAAGAAGGGTATGGAAAAGAAGAGGAAGTTTTCAGAAGTGCTGATGAGGCCAACAAGAGAACAATTGTCAGTTGAAGTAACTAGGTGTAGACACTGCCAGCTCTTTTCTCCAGTACTAACATTCTAACCTGCTACCTTAAGAGATGGTCCTGACTTTGGTACTCAGTTATAGTCTTTATACTTTGAGGATTTTATCTAGCTGCTTCATGGTTGCCCTCTGTAGCTGCCCTACTTCTACCCCTAACAAATGTCTGGGTGATCATGGGATTTAGGGTTAGATCAGAGCCAATAACATTTGTCTATGGCAGATATTGTAGAGCAGTATATTCTTATCAATAAGCATATTATATAAAGGAAATAGCAGGCTGCCTACAACCATATGTAATGTGTATCATGAAATGCATCCATTACAAGGCCAGAATATACGGTTCTCTCCTTGCAGCGGATACTCCTTTTGCCCACAGTGGCTGTTGCTTCCATGGCAAAGACTTGGTCACCAGGTAACTAACCTCAGATTTTGCATATAGGCACAGAAGGTACACTGAGGCTTGTGGCAGCATGCAAACCAAGTAGTTTCTTTTCACATATTCTTGATTATCTCTTTACCATGAAAGAAAGCAGGTTTGGGAATTGGGGAGTTGTGGGAAGCCAGCACCAGAGTAGTGGTCTCAGGTAGAATCTTGAAGGTGACATGCCCGCCAAAATTTCCTATAGCAAATTTATTTATGACATCATCATCCTGAGGCACCAGTGGTTATTTATTTTACTCATTTTGGATATAACTCATTCCAAAAGACTCACCTTCTCCCCCTCCCCCATTTTGCAGTGAAACATGTAGCACGTGGAAGTACACTAAGCCTTGGTTTGGAAATATCCAAAAATGATTTTCTTTGCTATTGCAGACTGAGCCCTTGATCCTGGAGCCAGGACCTCTCTATGCTATTGATGGGGACAAAGATTTGAATGAAACCATAGTATATGAAATAGCTGATGGTGAGTATGTGGAACCTAATTGCGGAATTAGTCATTTGAGCTGCTATCATTTCTAGGCTCATTTAATCATATGGCTGAACATTTTTTGCCATATGGAGGGTTTTACACTTTCTGATCTGCGCTAGCTCTGTGAAGAATGTTAGCCTCAGAAAAAAATTCAGAGTCAGGTAAGGACTTTGGACTGGTTCTCAGACTAGGCACTCTCAAACCCAGAACTTTGGTTGCTAGACTTCCTTTTTGCTTTGCTTGTTCTTTCAGTCTTCCTACCTGTGGAGCCCATTTTCATCCTCCATAAACTTTCCAGCTCCACAGGCAAATTTCTTGGTTTGATCGCCAAAGGCACCTGGTTTAACACTCTGTCTACTTCTGTAAGCTAATGCCTTGCCAACAATATTTCTTTCATAGAATCATAGAAATGTAGAGTTGGAAGAGACCACAGGGGCCATCTAGTCCAGCCCCCTGCCATGCAGGAACACCCTCAAAGCACTCCCGACAGATGTCCATCAAGCCTCTGTTTAAAAACCTCCAAGGAAGGAGACTCCACTACACTCTGAGGCAGCATATTCCACTACCGGACAGCCCTGACTGTCAGGAAGTTCTTCCTGAGGTTCAGGTGGAATCTCCTTTCCTGCAGCTTGAATCCATTGCTCCTTGTCCTGGTCTCTGGAGCAGCAGAAAACAAGCCCTCTCCCTCCTCTACGTGGCATCCCTTCAAATATTTAAACATGGCTATTCTTTGCCTGTTTTGGTTTTGGTGCTTAATCCTAAAATGGGCTATGATATTACAAATGATAACAGGCCTTACATGATTTAACACATGCTCATATTCACTGCATGACACAGCACACAGCTCTACTCAGTCTTCCTTGTGGTAATTTTTAAAAACCAAGATGTATCTTTCTCCATTTTCTTTAGGAAATGATGACAATACATTCTCAATAAATAAGTACACTGGAAACATAACAATGAACAAGCCCGTCAACACATTAAAGACATTTATATTGTATATTGTGGTAAGTCTCTTGGTAATTTTGATTATTTTATGCATCAGCTGTGGGTCTGGAATATATATTTGCTGAGGGGAAAAAAGAACTTTATTGTTGTAGTAATGTGCTTTCAAATCATTTCTAACTTATGGCAACTCTAAGGTGAACCTATTACAGGGTTTTCTGGGGCTGAGAGTGTGTGGTACACCCAAGGTCACTCTGTGATGAGTGAGGAATTAAGTCCTGTTCTCCAGGATGGTAGTCCAAAGTTCAAACCACTACGCCATGCTGGCTCAGAAAGGAGCTAGGCAGTGAGAAATGACATGCGCACTCATAAAATATGGAATTGGGTATAATGTTGAACCCAGCACCAGCCCTACCATTAGGTAGAATGGGGTGACTACTTCAGGCTGCAGACTTCTGGGAGAGATGGAATAGACATCCCTTCCATCATTCCCAGCTCTGGAAGGAGAAAGATGCATCCTCTTGCAGCCTGTCTTGCACCCCCAGTGCTAATTAGTCATCACAGGATATGGCCAAGGACACTGTCCTATTGCCCATCTGGTTGCCTACAAGTGGAATGAGAAGAGTCCACCTTGTCCTTTTTCTCAGCCCCACCTCCAAAAAATGCATCTGAATATCCTCACCTGCCCCTTTTCACATACATTTTCTGAATATGCTGGATCTTTCTTGTTAGGTCTGAATTATTCGTCAGTTCTGTAGCTTTGCACAAAATTTTAATTGAAAATATTCATATGTTTCTGAGCCTGTTGTGGCAATTTCCTGATGTTGATTATGGTAGAAGTACTTGTAATCAATTATAATCACCAGCTCCAACCCCACTTGTATTTATATGTAATGATTCACTGTGAAGAACACAAAGTACAAAACCAGTAAAATGTATCACAGTAATGAGCTTAATAAATGGTTGTGGTTGTTTTTACAGACACACACACACATATGTATCTTCCAGCACGGTCGCAAACTGTGTGGGAAAGTGAATCTCACAACAGCCCAAAGTAGAATCAGTTACTCGCTTTGTGTTGTGAGAAATGCTGCACTTTTCCCCCAGGATGTATCACCAGAAAACAAATGTACACTGAAGGAAAATCACCCTGGACAGTTCCTACTCTGCTTAAGCTTTACTTAGGATGTTACTCTTAGGACATTAAGGCCCTTTTCGCACTGAGGCTTTTTGCGTGAGCCGGGGTGGGCGGCTTGCGCGAAAAGCCTCTTCTGAGAGCCTGCCGGTTCCCCGCTCGTTCCTTCCGCAGGCGAAGGAACAAGCGGGGAAGCGGCAGCGTCCCGGAGGCGGAGGCGGCTCGCGCGTCCATCCTCCCCCGCTTGCGCGAGAAGCAGGAGCCTCTCGCGCCGCCCCCCGCGCACGCGGGAAGCGAGCGACAGTCACGCCCGTCCCCCCCGCGCGTGCCAGGAGCGAGCGACAGTCGCGCCCACCCACCCCCCGCGCGCACCAGGAGCGAGCGACAGTCGCGCCCACCCCCCCGCGCGCGCCAGGAGCGAGCGACAGTCGCGCGCACCCCCCCGCCGCGCGAAGCGGGAGGCTGTCGTGAGCAGCCCCCCACCCGCGCGAAGCAGGATGCCATCGCATCCGTCACGCAAGCGCCCCGCCCCACCCCTTCCTTCCGCAGGAGCGGAGGGAAGGAAGCGCTACCCGGCCGCCTCTCCGACGCACCGCACAACAGGTAAGTGCGGGTGGGCGCCGGGAGCGTTGCGCGAGCGCGGGGTGATTTTCGCTTGGAAGCGAAAATCAAAAACCCCGCGCTCGCGCCGCTGCAGCCCCGTGAGAGCGCCGGAAGTGGGAGTGCGTCGTGTGGAGCGGCGCTCCCACTCCCGCACGGCTCACGGGGCTATTTCGCTCGGGAAAGCCCGTGCGAAAAGGGCCTACGTAGGACACTTAGGATATTATTCTGGGGCAAAGTGTAGGAGGAGGCAACTGAACTCACCTTGAAGCTCAAGTATATGATGAAATTCTTGATCATCTGAGTTATTCAAATTAAGAAATCTGGAGTTAAAAAGATCTGGAAGACTTCTTTGCTGAAGGGAGGAAGAAATAATTTAGAGGAAGTCCATTCCTTTCCTCAGTCCTAGCACTGAGCACTGGACTATGACTCTAGAGACCTGGGTTCAGGGCTTGACCATGGAAATCCACTGGGTGACTTTGGGCAAATCACATTCTTTCAGCCTCATAGGAAGGCAAAGGCAAACCCCTTCGGAACAAATCTTGCCTTGAAAGCCCCATGATAGATTCACCTTAGGGTTGCTGTAAATTGGAAATAACTTGAAAGCACACAACAGCAGCAGCAGCAACAAAAAGCTATAATTCTCTGCTAATGCAGAAATGGGCAAAGTTCTGCCCTGAAGTCACATGGGGCCTTCAAGTACAAGTCTCAGGGCTTGGCCTCTTGTCTCCACTACTTACAGCAAAGGGGGAATAATCCCAGGGTGAGATCATTGCCTCTAAAAGTGTGTATGTGTACATATTTTCTTCATTCATTAGATCTGTTTAATGCTTAATGTATCATGCTTAATTACATCATCAGCCCTCTCTATAACATCTCTAGGGCTTATCACCAGGGGTTGCACTGGAGTTTTCACCAGGTCTGATTTTGGCCCTGAAATTACAGGGCCTGAGATAGGCCCTTTCTGCAGGATGTTGTCATCGCACATTGAGGATGGAAGAAGTACAGGACCTGGATGATGGTTCTGCATGACATTGTCTGGGTCCCCTCATTCTCCCATCCCTAGGTGGCATGAATGCACTGCAAATCATTGACAGGTTCTTCCTGTCAATGACTGGTGATCATGCTGCCCTCCCACTGCCCTCCTACACTTACCTGAGCTGTAGAGGGTCAGGAAGTGCAATGGCCACGCTTCTTGCCTCAGTGCAGCCTGGGACAGTGCCTGGCTGCCCTGCAAAAGGAAGAGGTGTGGCCATCACACGTCCTCCATTCGCACAGGCAGCTGGTGTGGAGGGGAGCAGTCTTACTGCACTCCCCTCCCGGAACAGGCTCTATTGGGATGCCCATGGGACGCTGCTGGGATGTGGTAACTTGCGGAAAGGGCCATAGTCTTGATTTTGCAACCTGATCTGTGTGACTGATACTGTAGCACTGAACCCTTCCAAACTGCTCAGACTGCCCTTTTATCATCATGGAAGCATGGATTTGCTTTTTAAATAGGTGGCAGCCTGTTTACTCCTGCACTGTTAAACATTTTTTTTTTCAAAACCAGAATTGCTGTTGCCCATTCTGTGCTGATGTCTGAAGGATCAGAACAATGAAAGCTGTCATTCCACTTTTCAAGGCCCTGCTGAAAAAAATAACATTAAAATTAACATTTCCTTTCTATTAAGTCATTTTGTTATCCCTGAAGAAAGAATGGCAGTATCTGTTGCTCTCTCAATCTCTCTTTCTCTAGGCTTCCCAAGAAAACAATCCGTTCAGATATTCTCAAACTACAGTGGAAATCCAAGTTGTGCTTAGAAATGACCACAAGCCTGATTTCAACACTACTTACAGGGGGACTGTGTCTGTGGACCTTCCTGTTTCCAGCCTGGTTATGGAGTCTGGGAGACCTTCAGTACCCTTGAAGATTTTTGCTGCTGACTATGACTTCCCTGATGTAAGGAACTGTTTGATACCAGGAAGTAGATGACGTCAATCAAAACCCAAGCTTGAAAAAGTATATTTTTGGAGCACAGCTCTCAAAATCTCCCAACTATCAGGTCCACTGGAGTGATTTTAGGAGTTGTACCCCACAAGTGTAATTTTCCCAAGCTCTGATTAAGATCTGCATTATTATACAAGTGTTATACAGAATCCTGTTAGCTATATGCACCCACCTAAGTGTGGCTTATGTGTGCAAAGGTCTCTTTTTCAGTGGAGTGCATGGTGCCATTCTATAGTCTTTTGCACAGCATCCAACCTTCCCGTTTCTGCAACTGTGCTGCTATTTGCCAGTGGGGAGAGGAGGAAAGGGGCAGTTAAGACCATGTAGCTCGGAGGGGATGGGATAGGAGAGTGAACTCCATCAGTAAGCCTGTTTCCTTCCCCCTCTGAGCTGAAACTAGCCAATTTTTTGTCACCTGACTTGTTTCCCCATTTCTTATTCTTCTTCTTTTCTCCCTCTCTCTCTGTTGCTCTCCTTCTTTCTAGTAAAAAACAATCCTGTATACTATCAAAAATGGTCAAACACCTCTTCCCCCTTTTTCCCTTCTCCACAAATTGGAGAGGAGACTGGCAAAGAAGAGAGGGAGGAGGAAAAAGGCCAAAGGGGGAGGGGTTTGAAGAAAGAAGAAAGAGGGATCCCCTCTATAAAAGGCCCCAAATGCACCTTTCATTTCATTTGTAAGTGTGCACACTTTCATCTGAATCAAGTGGCAGCTTATTTTGCCAACGGTGATCCCTCACTCCAACTTCCAGTGTCTAGCCAGGGGTGGAATTTGCTGATGCAGCTCCCCCTCTTCTCATTTGAAACCTGCCATCTGGTTCCAGGGTTGGCTGCCACACTGCATCAAGGGGTCCCACTCTCAGGGAAGTGTGCATTTACTTTCTTCTCCCCCAATTTGAAGGCCCCTGATAAGCAATTTTAAATAAATATTTGATGTACTTTAGAGTTTTAGATCTTGAGTTAAGTCTTGGGGGTCCATGGCAACAAAATATATTTAAAACTGGTCCCTGGTAAGAAAAAGGTTAAGAGCTACTGAGCTAGGGGATCCTGGAAGTTATAGTCCAAAAAGTAACCCTTTCTATGCTCCCTCTTCAATGGAGGTGGGCAAACTGTGGCCCTCCAGATGGTGTTGGGCTACATCTTCTAACATTTCTCACCCTTGGATATGGAGGCTATCTGATGGGAGTTGCAATCCAAAAATCTCTGGAGAGCTGCGATTTACCCAGCCCTGGTTAGGATGGTGTATATTACAATAATCAGGGTGGGGTGATCAGCACCAGAGCTCTCCTTTTGAGGTCCATTCATTTGGTTAATGTCTAATGTAGATTTCTATTCACTTTTTGCAGGGAATCAATCCTGACATCAACTATGAAATCCAAAACAGCAGTGATTTCAGAGTGACTTCAGATGGGTTTCTCCTGACCACTGCAGTTCTGAACATGCCCTCCACTATCACTCTTTTGGTGAGTCACTTTTCCTAAAATTATGATTGATATCTTAATTTTATTTTATTTATTACATTTATATCCTGCTTTACTTTCTCTCAGTTCTGTCCTCACAACAATTATGTGAGGTAAATTGGGCTGTGAGTAATTATTGGTCCCAATGCAGTCACTGAGCTGCATTGCTTAGTGGTGACTTGAACCTGGATTTCTCAAGGCCCAGCCCAATACTCTATGCCATTCTGGCTCTCTCATGCTGGAGGAAGGCACCAACTGTCTCATTGTCGTCCATCATTCCAAAGTGTAATTTAAAGTCAATGGAGGACAAAAGTAAAATGGGAACTGCAGTAGGCATTCCTCATTTATAGGTTTGACTTTCACAAATTTGTGTATTTGCATGTAATATACACTGTTTAACATACCTATGTTTTAAAAGTAGGGGACAATCCTCATCTTACTTATTATACAGAAAGCTTGGGATAGTTCCATAGACATTTACCCTATTTACTGGTGTAGAAGACTCACTTTCCCCCCTGAAAAATACTATTTGAAAATGGGGTGTGTCTTATACACCAGTGCATCTAATATGCCAGCAAATAGCATTTGCCAATGTATAAATGAGGTGCGTCTTATATACTAGTGTGTCGTATACGGCGGCAAATACAGTAATAAGCTTATAGCAACATAAGTGGTTTAACATTTTAGACTAGTTGTTTTAACTATTTTTTAATGTATTGGCATTGGCATTGGCACATTTTGTTTCAAAGGGTAAGGAAATACAATACAAATAAATGTTTGTTTTTCTTGAACTGACTGCTGTAAGCTCTCAAATTACCTGTCTTATATAGTTTATAACAAATAATTACTGTTATTGTAAGGATGTTTCAGTGAAGAATATAAGTTTTCTAACAAATGCTCAGATGTTCCTTTCATTCCAAATGGATTACTTAAGTGGAGTTAAGATTATGCTTGCTGTCTTTGTATCTTGCTGAAGGTGCATCATGTATCATCTTTGCAAAGCAAGCCTTTACATCTTAGACATCAACTATGCTCTGACAACTGCCTTCATAATCATTGCCCTCCATTGTCCTCAGTGTGGACAAGCTCCAACTGTGCAGTGCTTGCTCCTATCCAAATGTGAAGTCCAGTACCTTGATATGGGATTTATCACATGTGTGTGGGCAGTCAGCATGATCAAAATCCTCACCAAGTGCATAGTTCAAAATTAGTTTTTTTGTTTTATTTTTGTCTGCTTAAATGGATTGACAGAAGCAACACATTTCTCTACATAGCTAACATCCACTTTCATGTCTGTGCAGGTTATTGCTAATGATACCATGGCCCTGCAAGAGGCAAGCACTTTGATTACTGTAGATGTCCTTCCTTTGGCAAGTATGTTGGGAATATCTTTGTTGGTCATACTGTGCAGATGACATTTAGGGATCTCAGAGACTGTGGAAAAAATCTTAGATGGTCTCAGCCATTTCAATGCTAACACTGACAGTCTCGCATGTATCTTTCCAGAATATTTTCTTCATGTACAATGAACAAGGCATGCTTCCATTTCCTCGGTGTGACATGAAGGGCATAGGGTATCTTTGCCATAAGAGTGTGGTAGAGGATCTGCTGTCATGACTTAGTCTATGTTGCATCATAGGGGAATTGTTAGACTTTTTGTAAAGGCTGTGGTCCTCTATTCTGTGTGTCATTTGTTGAAAAAACAATTGACCTTGAAGGTATAGAAACATAATGCTACAAAAAGACTAATATTAAAACTGAATGTGTTTTCAGCTACAACAATTCCAGCTACCACCACCACCAGCACTACCTCCACTGCCACCTCTCCTGCCCCTACAACAACCCTCCCTGGAACGGGGATAACCACTTCAAGGCCTTCAGGTTCATCCTCCAGTTTACCCCCTGGAATAAACACCTCTCCATCTACAGTTCCTTCTGGACCTACCACATCCACAACACCACCAGCAAGTACAACTAGGAATACTGGCGATCTGGGGAGTACAGGGAAGCCTGTGACAGGTATAACATCTGGTTCTGTTATTCCTCCCTTTGTAACTACAATTAAGCCTCCCGTCATCACAATTAATAAGTTGGAGATTCAAGCTACCAGTTCTCCCATAACTGGGTTAATCCAAACACTACGGGTCAAGTCAACAGCTGGAACTGTTCAGTCTCCTCCTCTTCCTCCTCACAAACCATTCCCTAATAGACTGATCTATGACAACAAGTAGGACTGGCCATTCTTTTTTTGCAAACCTCCTCTCAAACCTCAGCAACCAAATATTCTATCACAGATTCAACTCCCACAACTCGTGGAGCCGTATGATTATAAATTCTACTTCTAAATCTGCTGTATCAAGTACAACTTCTTTTGAATGCCAGATTGGTGACTAGGAAAACAAGTGCCATTCAGGAGTTAATCCTAGATGAGCATGCCAAACTGGTTTGTATTGTGGAAAGCAGGCTAGCGGTGGGAGGAGGCGACATAATCTCTCTCACCATTGCCTGCCAGGTGTTTCTGTGTAGCAACAGGAGAGGCCTTCAGGGATCGAGTGGCAGTGGTCTACTGGGACTCTATCTTTCTGATCAGGTGCCCTGATCAGTCTGCAGGGTTTAAGTGTTTGTACCTGAAAGTGGGTAATCAGGACAGAACAGAACAGGGATTTTCTTGGTTTATCCCCCATATTGCTGTTCAGCAATCTCCCTTCCTGAGCTAACCAGAGTGGTCTTAGGATTAGAGTCTCCTTATCTAATAGTGCTGGGAGACTTTGACATCCATGCTGAAACTGCTCTGTTGGGGGTGACTCAGGGCTTCATGGCCTCCATGACAACCATGGGTCAGTTTCAAATAGTATCTGGACCCATCCATGCTATTAGACACACTCTTGACTTTGCTGGATGGGGTGATGGTGATCTTGGTGTGGAGGAACTTTCTGCAGTTCTGTTGTCATGGATGGATCATTACCTGATCATGTATAGACTCACTGGGATTCAGAACCCCCTCACTGTGAGTGTATGTGTACTGATTAGGATGATCTGCCTTAGAAGGGTGATGGATCCAGGTGGCTTTCTGGTGGCTCTTGCACATTTTCCTGTTGACTCAGCAGGCAGTTCTGTTGAAGTTTTGGAATAGGGAAATGAGCAGGGGAGTGAACACAGTTGCTCCTGAGAATCCCCTTTTATGGGGTGAAGCCAAACCAGCCCTTCCTGGTTCATTAAACAGGCCAGAGGTGGGCTGACTGAATGGGTCAAGGGGTAGTCTATGCCACCTTACAACAAGGCAGAGTTCCAATTTGCCTGAATGCTGCAGCTGGTAGGCCTTTGTTGAAAACTTTCCCTGAATCTCTTTTACAATGGATAATGATCAGCTACCATTTTTGGAGTGTGTGGTAGCCTCCCAACTGCAGAAATTCCTGGATGAAATGAATTATATAGACGTATTTCAGTCTGGTTTGAATCACCTTGATCACCTTGTGGGATGACATATGCCAGGAACTATACAGGGGGAGTATATTCCTGTTAGTTCTTCTGGACTTCTCAGTAGCTTTTAATACCATTGGCCATGGTACCCTTCCAGTCTGCCTTACTGAAATGGGACCTGGAGGCAAAGTGTTTCTGTTCCTTCCTGGATGGATGAAACTAGAAGGTGGTGATTGAGGAGTCTTGGCTGTTGGCCTGTGGGTTCTATTTTGTCCCTATGCTATTTAACAGATACATAAAGCCACTGGGAAAGGTCTTTTGGAGCTTTGAGGTACATCAATGTATGCATGACATGCAACTCTACTACTCTGTCATGCGCACCCCCTCAGAAGAGCTTTTCTTCCGATGAAGACAAACCAGGCCTGCCTTGGGGGGAGCACTGCAGATTCCCAACAGCCAACCAAATCCTCCTTTGGTTCAGCACACCGAGTCAGGTTGAGAGAAGGAAGAGAACCTGAAGGAGAAGCCCCTCAGTTCCAAAGAAATGCTGGCTCAGACCACTCCCTGCAGACAGAGTGAAAGAATGCTATCAAGACATCCTGAGGAGCACAGCTGAGGAGTCTTTCCTTAGATACTGCTGGGGATCAGGGCATTGCTGCTTATATAAAGGTTACATTCACCAAGCCTTCTCACTGAATACAGCTTCAGTCTTCCTCGTGACAGTTCAGCTTATGCAACTGTGTCTAATGGATTTATGACTTTTGGATTGTTTAACAACTTGACTCCCTGGAAACCTATCTCTGATTTATAACTTTCTTGAGCCTGTACAGTTACCACAAGGGATACCTCTTGCTTCCACAGCTTTCAACATGGGACTCCTGAATCTTGCTTGAAGTTGAAAACAAGGCATACTCCTTTCTACCTCAATGCAAGGAGGCTGTCTGAACACTAAACCAATGCCTGCCATCAGTAAAGGATTTGATGAGTGCAAACAAATGGAAACTTAATCCAGGCAAGACAGAGGTGGTGATCAGTCAAAAGACACATCAAGTAATAGGGATTAAGACTATGTGGGATGAGTTTATATTCTTCCTGAAGATTCAGTTTGGATGTACTCATTAACTCAGGTTTGAACCTGAAGGCCCAGGTTTCTGTGGTGGCCAGGAGTGCTTTTACGCATCTAATGCCTGTATGCCAAATGCACCTGTTCCTTGAAACACCAGATCTGGCTTATCTCTAGAGATATATAGTTACATCACATTTGGACTGCTGCCTTTGAAGAGTGTCCAGAAACTTCAGCTAGTTCAAAGAGCTGCAGACAGAATGTTAACCAGTGCAGATTACAAGGACCATACAGATCTCCTGGTACGACAGCCCCACTGGCTGCCAGTTTGTTTATGGGCACAATTCAAAGTGATGGTTATGACCTGTAAAACCCTATGTGACTCAGGTCCAGGCTACTGGCAGACAATAGCTCCCTGTATGAACTTGCCTAGTCCCTGAGATCCTCAGGAGACGCTCTCCTCTTTGTCATATCATTGTCATAGGCACAGTTGGTGGGGACATGAGATAGGACCTTCTCCATGGCCACCCCTGGATTCTGGAATTCCCTTCGGGGGAGACCAGAAGGTCCTTCTCCTTGCTGTCCTTCTATTAGCAGGCAACCTCCTTTGTATTCCAACAGGCTTTTTAAAACAGATTTTTTTAAAGAAGGAGCTGCATTGTTTTAAACTGAACTATTTTTTAATTTCTTTTTATCTTTTTAATAGTATTTTAACTTCTGAAGTATAGGCTTAAATTGTTCTGATATTGTGAATAGTTTAATTCCATGTTAATGTTCACTTTTTTCTATAGATTTTCTATATTTTATTGTTCTTTTTTATATGGTAAGCCACCTTGAGTCCCAATTTTGGGAGAAAAGTGGGAAGGAAAGAAATATAACAGGAAGAAGATGAAGATTATTACTACTACTACTACTACTACTATTATTATTATTATTATTATTATTATTATTATTATTATTATTATTATTATTAATTCTGCAGCTCCAGGACCTGGAGGAGCCACACAGTCAACCACAACAGCTCCAGGACCTGGGGGACCCACACAATCAACCAGTAGTACAACCACAACAACTCCAGGACCTGGGGGACCCACACAATCAACCAGTAGTACAACCACAACAACTCCAGGATCTGGCGGGACCACACAGTCAACAAGTAGTACAACCACAACAGCTCCAGGACCTGGGGGACCCACACCATCAACCACAACAGCTCCAGGACCTGGGGGACCCACACAATCAACCAGTAGTACAACCACAACAACTCCAGGATCTGGGGGGACCATGCAGTCAACAAGTAGTACAACCACAACAGCTCCAGGACCTGGGGGACCCACACCATCAACCACAACAGCTCCAGGACCTGGGGGACCCACACAATCAACCAGTAGTACAACCACAACAACTCCAGGATCTGGGGGGACCACGCAGTCAACAAGTAGTACAACCACAACAGCTCCAGGACCTGGGGGACCCACACCATCAACCACAACAACTCCAGGATCTGGGGGACCCACACAGTCAACCAGTAGTACAACCACAACAGCTCCAGGACCTGGGGGACCCACACCATCAACCACAACAACTCCAGGACCTGGGGGACCCACACAGTCAACCAGTAGTACAACCACAACAGCTCCAGGACCTGGGGGACCCACACCGTCAACCACAACAGCTTCAGGACCTGGGGAAGACACACAATCAACAAGTAGTACAACCACAACAACTTCAGGACCTGGGGGAGTCACACAGTCAACAAGACCTGCTTCCAGTTCTACTGATCCAAGCACAAGTGAGTTGTATAACTCATATTTTGTGGTTTGCTTGTTTCATGGCCTCTTAAGATTGAAACCCAGTGTGGTGTAGTGGTTTAACTGTTGGACTATGACTCTAGAGACCAGGATTCAGTTTCCGTGATGGGTGACCATGGGCATATCGCACACTCTCAGCCCTGGGGAACTCTGTGATAGGTTTGCTTTAGAATTGCCGTAAGTTGGGAATTACTTGAAGGCACAAAACAACAACAACAATTGAGATTAACTACTGTGGGTTAAGAAGCAAAAATTTCTGAACTCTTCCTCACAGTTGCATTGGGGGAGGGTGAGCAACTATAACTGAGGAAAATCAGGCTTATCCCCCTCCTGACAAGCCATGTATTATCATGATGTCAAAAAATTGCCTTAATGATTCTCTCTCAATATATATTTTATAATCTGATTTACTTCCCTGCCTCTGTGTATGAGAATGTTGTGCTCTTATTTTATGTTCCCATAGTCCTCCTAGGGCAGAAGTAGGAATCATGAGGTCCTCCAGATGTTGCTGAGCTTCAGCTCCCAGTATTCTCACCATTGGCTATGTTGACTGTGGCAGCTGGAACTTGCAGTCTAATAATACTTGGAGGGCCACATGATTCTCACCCATGTCCTGGAAGAAGGCTTGCCTCTAGAGAGGTATCATAGCTGGTTTGAGATGTTTACCCTCAAAACCAATTGTGAATCTGAGACCAATGCTTCTACTGAGCATGCCCACAGACGGTTCAAATAATGAAGGACCTGCAGTCTCAACCAGGCACAGATTGTGAGGTTCACCAATCCAACAAATATAGTTGTGAAAAATGTTCATTGAAATGAATTGGGTATGTTAGTTATACCTAAAATGTAATTCCTTTTTATGGGAGTTACTCATGAATAATTTTAGATGAAACAAAATGAAAGTTGTTGTTGTTGGTGGTGATATTACTGTTGTATGCCTTCAAGTCATTTCCAACTTATAGCAACACTAAGACAATCTTATCACAAGGTTTTCTTGGCAAGATTTGTTCAGGGAGGGTTTGCCTTTTCCTTCCTTTGAAGCTAAGAGAATATGACTTGCCCAGTGGGTTTCTATGGCTGAGCAAGGATTTGAACCCTGATCTCCAGAGTCATAGGCCATTTCCGCACTAGGCTGTTATAGTGCTATGATTCCACTTGCAACATCCTATGGAATCCTGGGGTTTGCAGTTTTGGGAGGGGCCAGCCAGCCAAAACTGCAAACCCCAGGATTCAATAGGGCGTTGCAAGTGGAATCATAGCGCTATAACAGTCTCATGCGGAAGTGTCTATAGTCCAACATTCAAACCCCTACACCATGCTGGCTGCTGAAAATGCCAAAATGGTTAGAAATGGTATTGTCTGTGCTTTTTAGTAAAATATGAACATTAAACCTGATATATTTGAGAAGGAGCTCTCAGAAACAGGTTTGTCACCTCAGTTGCAATGACAGTTCAGCCAAAGGCAAACTTTAACTTTCCCCTTGCAATGCAATCCCTATCCCACTGTTTGACAGATGAGATCACTAAGCTTCTAAAAATTCTCTTCCGTCGTGGGCATTTAAAGGTCAAACCTTTATTAATGTCATCTATAATTCTGACCAGATTCCAAGATGAAATATTAATTTTCAATACCCAGTACAATACCTGACATTTTTTCTTTTGGGCACTCAGCATGAATTAATCTGTGTATGTATGTGTATGTGTATGTATGTATTTTTTTTCCCAGCAGTTACCCTGCCCTTCTCATTCTCAGTTATCCTCATAGGAAAGCTTATTAATTTGTGAGGGGGCACTATACTGAAAAGGAATAATTTTTACCGGCTAAACTCTCTCCCTAGTAGAGTCTCACATGACAGTTTTTCTCCCAAAACGAGAGACAAATTTGTTTTGCCTGTGTTTTTCAATTGAAATGAGAGAGTTGTGTTGGGTGGGAAATATGCTATATACATTTGTATTGCAACCAACACTATTTCAACAAGCCATAAAAGTCAATTCTTTAAAAGTCACAGTAATCTACTATTTCATTGCTTTGATTACATTCACACATCACAAGAGCAACAATGTGGTTTCTTGAAATCTTCCTTGTTGTGATAATGCACACCTGTTACTGCTAACAAGCTATAGATTGTTAGCAAACTAGAATTTGAACCATGGTTTATTACTGGCTTACAGAGCCTGTCTGGTTCAAGAAATGGTTTGTTGGGACATCCAGACCTCTAGGTGTAGGTTGTCCCTAGCTTGTCTCTCTGTTCTACTTGCCCACCATAAAACAAGGGCTGACAAATTATTGGGAAAGCAACCAGAAAAAAAAACAGAAATTGGGAAAATAAAATAGTTTGGCTGTTAGTCATGTAATTCATGGTGTTAGCAACAAATCATGGTTAACACAAACCATGGCTTATTATCCAGTAATGTAATTTGTGTCCTTGACAGAGTGGTCACATCAGCTGAAATTCTTGCTTCCACACAACTGTTGAAGATACAAGTGCCCTGTCCTCTTTTCCATATGGTCACACTGTATTCTTGGTAGATAATACCCAGTTAGCACATGAACTGAAGCTAACAATGGGTGAAACAGGTTATTTATCTATAACAGTTTATAGCAGTATTTTTACTAATTTATTTCACAGCATACAAATGTCTCATCTCACAGTAACATTGTAATTGGGCATAATGAGGATGATAACATCAGCTACTCCAGGAGTGTATGTATGCTACACAGTTATAGCAGTTTGTAACCACTTTAACTATTGCCACTTTATCCTATGGAACCCTTTTTTAGTTTGGTAGGGTACTAATCCTTTTTAGTTTGGTAGGGTACTAAGAATTTCCCTCAGTTACTATTATCAAGATACTTTAGTTGTTTTGGTATATTTTTAGGTAGATACTTTGGGAACTGCAGTTCAGATAAATGTGTTAGAATGGTGGTTCTCAGTTTTTGACCCTCCAGATGTTTTTGACTTCAGCTCCCAGAAGCCCTAGCTAGCATAGCCAGGGCTCATGGTTTGGGTGAGTTAAAGACTGAAACCTCGATGGCCAAAAAATTGAGAATTGTTGCACTAGAGAGCTCTAGCAAGGAATTTTGACTATCTTACTAAACTACAATTCCCAGCATTCTGTAGGATAGAGCGATGGCAGCTAAAGAGGTATCAAACTGTTATAACTATAATATGTAGACACATAATAGGTTGCAATCCTATACATAGTAACCTGGAAGTAAATTCAGTTGTACCCAATGAGATTTAAGGTAGACATCCATAGCATTTCAGTTCTAGATATTGACTGGTATCCAGTATTGCAGTTAAGGATTCATAACCTAGAGTTACAGGTTTGTAATTGGCCTGTGTTCAAAACTCCATAAATGGTACTGTGGCCTGTCATAAAAGCCAGGAGATGAACCACGTGGAAAAGATCCTTTCAACTTCTGATTGAGGCACAAGGAGGATGACATTTCCACCTCTTCTGCCAGCAAGCAAGGCTGTGACAGTCAGAAGCAGCACCCTGTTGCAAGTCCTTGTCACAGCCCCATTTGCTGGCAGGAGAAAAGTGGAAATGTCATCTTCTTTGTGCCCCTTTTCCTGATCTGACTGCTGCCTCTTAAGTTGTGCACGGAGGGTTTGGGCCAGGAAACAGTACTTAGTTACACAGGTGTAACTAAGCAGCCAATGTACAATATTGACAATTATTTTGAGAATGGTATTATTTCTTGAAGTGTTATTTCCTGAAGCATTTTCATAAGCACTTTCAATGTAAAATAAATAAAATTGAAGAGAGGCCATGCCTACAGTTTTATAAGTTAATGGACAAAGGGGTAGGGAGAGAATGGGCATGGTAGAAGGAAAATGGAGAGGAGTAAAGTAAATATCAGAGGAAACAAATATATACTAAAATGCTGTTTAAAAATTGAAACTGATTGAGTTCTTCTGCAGTTCTATTCGAGGGCCACATGTATTTCTTGGTCTAATTTCAACAGGCAGGAGGACATCAGAGGGAAAGGTGATGGCAACTCAAAACCTGGTGGCAGGAGAACAAAGAAAACACCAAACCTACAATCAGATCACATACATTATGTTTCCCTTTCAACAACATAATCTTGGGTGGAGGGAGTGTTTTTGGAGATCTCTCCCCTTCTCCCTAGGACCAAGCTCTAGTGCAGGACTGGGGAATGTGTGGCTCTTTAGATGTTCTTGGGATGGCACTCCCATCAGCCATAAGTAGTATAACCAGCAACCATGAGTTGCAATCATTTTGTATCTGGCTACTGTGACATAGACAGACACTTCTGTAGTCTTCTCCTCATTCTCCACCAGGCACAGAATGGCCAGGGGGGCTGCAGTCTATCTTTGGTAGGCCCAGAAAGGTGGGCTTTGGTCACTGTAAAGGAATGAAGAGAATAACAACTTTCACCACAACCTCAGACAGACCTTAACTTATGTATAACAATAAGAGGATGTCAGCTTGTAAGTCATGATAAACATAACACTTGTCCCTTATGTAGGGAAGAAGATACTGTGTGACTTTTGTTTTTCAGATGGGAGTTGGTTTGAATATATTACTAAGAGAGAACAATATGTCTGAAATGGCTTCCAGCCTAATATTTTCTTCTATTTAAAGTTGTTGTTGTCTCCATTTCTGCTGGTTGGTGTCTGGGGATTCATCTGTGAAGGACTACGATGTACTCTGAAGGTTCCATCCAAAGTTATTGCAGTCATCCTACTAAGAATAAAAGCTTTCTATTAATCTTGGTGGGCTTTTGATTGCCAAATAAAGGAAGATATTTCATGTGGCATCTGAGAGATGACACAAGCAACCAACAATTATTCTGCTTACATTGTTATTTCTTTTCTGGGGCAAATGTTGCTGAGTCAGTCTTCTAAAAGCCCATGGAGTTTTCCTTCATGACCTCAATGACTGCTTGTAGGCAGTTGCTTGCTGATTTGAGAACATATGGGAAATGACGCCAGCCACTTTTGCAACACCAAAAAGGAAGCAATGCATTCCCCTAAGAAAGGACAAACTAAGGCCATTTCCACACTACACTGTTATAGTGCTATTATTCCACTTTCAACATCCTGTAGAATCCTGGGGTTTGCAGTTTAGGGAGGGGCATTTAGAATTCTCAGACAGATTGCTCTTTGTCGTCACTAAATTACCACCCCAGAATTCCACAGGATGTTGAAAGTGGAATAATAGCACTTTAACAGTGTAGGGTGGAAGTGGCCTAGAGATCAATGTGCATAAAATGTATTTATATGCTAGTTTACAGCTGCAGACACAGGTTCAAAGATCATTCAAGGCTCAGCTTCCCATTAGGCAAAGTGTGGTTGGCACCTCACAAAGGTGGGGTGAATTGTTTACCTTCTCCTGCCAGGAAGCCCCCATCCCATCCACCATTTTAGAGAGCCTCACTCCCTCTTCTCTGCCATCAGTAAATGCTACTGCCAAGAAGGAATGTCCACAGCAGGACACTGCAAAGCTCCAGAGAGTTGTGTGGTTGCTCCCAGTTCCTCAGGCCCTAGGTGCCTTTCCGTGAGGGATTCTCAGAGCAGGACACTGGGCAGTGGAGAGCTCTGAAGCCAGTGCTATACTGATACAGGCAATCTCTTTGAACACCCTGTCTGCAATGCCTTCTTCTGAGGAAAGACTCCTTGGAGTGAGGCATTTAGGATGAAGGGAGTAGTGGAGGAAGAATGCCGGGGGGAATTGAATTGGAAGTGGTAGGGAGGAGAGAGCAATTGAAGGCATAGTGAGGAGGCAGCATGGATCCTCCTGCATAGGCAGATGGAAACACAATGACCAGGTGATCTGTTTGCCAGCATAATTTACTGTACAGGTGCTGGTTGCAGATAAGAAAATTCAAGACCCCTGATCTTCCTTCTGATGACTCTTTTATTATTAAACCATGCTTAGACTGGACAATATTTCAAATAGAGGACAGTAAAGTAGGATGCATGACCACACAGAGAAGGTACTTAATTTGCCAAGAGGATTCTTCTAAGGAAGTGGACCGTAGATTGTGGTTATATGAAGAACAATGGAGCCTCTGTATAAATAACTCTGTATTTGCAGCTTCTAGCTATCACAGAGTGTCTCATCCTATACCTAAAATGACAGCAATGTGAAAGCAGACATGCTGAAGCTTCCACACACGTCACTGTCATTTAATAGTATTGGACACAAGCATTCATGTTTTTTGCTTATCACAGGGGATCTGGGAATAGAACCCTCAAAGATATGGAGAGTCTACTTTGTAAGCATAAAAACTTATGCTAGAAATTTCATTTTCTCAGTCTCAAAGGTGCTGCAGGGTTCCTTTATATCTCTTTATGCTGAAACAGACAAACATGGGTATGTCTTTGAGGAAGACCCTGTGTCCATTTAACTTTCTGTTATTTGAGTGGCAATGGTTCTTCAGCTCAGGGTTTTTTGAAACCTTGCAAGTTGAGATATTTGCAATTATTTGAGATCTTTTCATGGAAATAGCACCTTTTGCCACTACAGTAGGCCTCTCCTTCCTCTCTCTTTAAGAAAGCAGGCTCTTGTGTGGCATTTGCTGACTTTCTGTTTTCAATAAATTCTTTTATTGTTAAGCAGAAAAAGCCAAATAAATTTTTAAAAAAGCCCACCATTTTTAAAAAAGGAGTTTAAATACGTTGTTTGTATTCTAGTCATTTCAGACTTTTGGCAACCCGAGGGTGAACCTTTCATGGGGATTTTTTGTTAAGATTTGTTCAGAGGAGGTTTGCCTTTTCCTTCCTCTGTGGCTGAGAGAGAGTGACCTGCCCAAGGTCACCAGTGGGTTTCCACGGCTTTGTGGGGATTTGAACTCTGGTCTCCAGAGTCGTAGTCCAGTGTTGAAACTGTAACCACTCCTTACACAACCCATCCTGTGGGATAGAAAAATTGGTAAGAAATATCATTTTCACATGGCAACTGGACATTTATGATTGGCAACCATGTGGTGAGCAGGACACTGGCTGTACACCTGGGCTAGGTCAGGATGGCCTCAACATGGCCAGGTAATAAGGTCAAGGAGAATTGGGCAGGAAAGCCCCAACATTAACGGGCTTCCAGTAATCCTATGAACAACCCGACATCTGAATACAATAGTAAATGAAACTGGGTTTCCAGTAATCCTATGAACAACCCGACATCTGAATACAATAGTAAATTAAACTGCCAGGTACGGGGCGAGGCAAGCACTCCCACTATGCGCACATCTTACAGAAACCTTCTCCATTCACCTTACCCAACCAAGACATTAAAAAGCTGTCAGGACACCCATCCATGTTTTATCATCCAAAATAAGATAACGAGTCCATTCCAGACCACTTTTGTTTACCCTGCCAGAGAGCCATTAACACCTCTTCAGGGTCAGACCCTAGCTAGCTCTGGTCTCGGCATTTTGCTAGCACTTTGGGTATCACTCTGCACCCCAGATTCCTGTTCCTCTGTGCTGTCCTCAAAGTCTCATGTTTGAGCAACTCCTTTTCGATCCTCTGTTCCAGGACCAGTAAATATCACCCTTTACACCTGAAATCTCTCTCTATCCAACCTCTCTCACTTTTCCCTTCACTAGCCTTGTATGGTTTATGAGACTGCTTGATTTCCTGCATGTGTGTCTGTTGATTTCCAATAAAAACATCTTGTTGAAACTTTTAGCTGGAGTCCTACAGTTAGTACTGGCATACACAGTGCCGTTACTCCAGTTTCTAAGGAGACACTGGCACTGCTGGTGGACATCAAGGTCCCTCACCTTTTTGGGTAAAAATCACTGCACAATGCTGGCTCTCAATTTAAATGTGTCTAACAAATTATAAAACTAAAATAAGAAAAGACAGTATGTTATCAAAGAACTTCTTATTATTCCAAAACATAGTAAGAAGACTCCATTCTTCAATTAGTTTTATCAAGTTGTTTCCTGAAACAGACTCTTGTGAAATAAGGCAATTCATTTTCCTGAACTACTCAGAGGGTAATGGAGCTACAATCCCTCTTGACTCTCTAATATTTCTGCAAATTATGAGAACAATCTCTGGTTGTAATGTTGATCATTTTTTAAGGGGTGAAGTTTAATAAATATCCTAGCTACTTTGACCTATGTTAATGATAAACTCATGGGGGTAATTGAAACTTGCAAGCAATATTCAAAGTCCATAAAGTAGAGATTGCAGACATGACACTAATGGCTGAACACATTTTTATTAATACCATAAAGCTTTAAAAAAAGATTTCCAGGTAGTTATGACAGAAGGGTGTGAAGTGTGAAATTAGAAAGTACAATTTGCTGTAACAAGCAAAACCAGGTCAGCTTAAAAAAAAAATAACAACACTGGCCTGGGCTTCCAGATGGATGGATGCTTGGAAGTAGAAAACAACTGTTTTGTGGTGACCAGTTCAGTTCCCTATTAGTTAATTCGAAACCTTGGTGGAGTGCTTTTATGTCTATTACATCAAGGATATTGGAAGAGCATAGAAATCAAAGGAAGAATGTAATAATTACACTGCAGCCTCTTATATTCATTATCCAAGGAAGATTACTCAAAAAAGTGGGGAGCAGAGGTCTTTGCTTGCCTCCCCATCTCTGGATATGTATATATCATTCATATAAAATAAAATCCACTCCTCTTATATCAGACACATAAGTGCTTTACCGAGCATTTAACTGTAGCCTGACAAAGAAATTAATATGTGTGTGGATTTTCCATCCTTTATTTTATATATGCACTAGCAGGAGTTTCATCTGAAACATTAATGGGTGTCAGCCT
Source organism: Ctenosaura bakeri (assembly GCA_948474755.1). Classification (NCBI taxonomy): domain Eukaryota; kingdom Metazoa; phylum Chordata; class Lepidosauria; order Squamata; family Iguanidae; genus Ctenosaura; species Ctenosaura bakeri. The sequence goes on along the minus strand of CAOLHI010004613.1, from coordinate 12,971 downwards.
TAGGATTGTCAGGTAAGGCCTTGAGAATTCAGGCCTAAAATCTGAGACCTAGGAATGACCCTTGTGATATCACTTTCTGCTGCTTCTGATAATCAGACTCCCAAACAAGATTCTTCCTAACTGCTGCAGAATAGTTAAAACAGCTCTACTGGATCCAAGTTGCAGCAACAACTTTATTAGGTCAACTAAACAACAACGATTGGAGAGTGTATTCCAGTTTTTCCAGTATCCAGATGTCTGCTCCAGGCAAGATGTTACAGGATTATGTAGGGGAAGGGAGAGAGAGGGAGACTTCATATTTAAGTCATCTCATTTATATCTTGCTATAGGAAGAAACAAGTAGTATCTGCAGTCTCACTCTTGGACATGCTGGGAGTTTGCAGGGCAATCAAAAATGATTCTCTATTTTAAAATATATGGGGTAAGAAGGCCCTTGTGAACTCAGAATATTTTTGTTTTCTTTGCAGTTGGTCTAGTTCGGCGGGATAAATATGAAAAGGATATGGCCATCCTAGGCGGAATTTTGGGGGGTTTCCTGGCAATTGCATTAGTGCTGCTTGGACTGATCTCCTACAAGTACTACAAATTGAAAAACGGAGAAGACAACATGAAGGTAAGTGGGTTGTTTCATGTGTTTATACGGAGGAGGCTAGCATGAAAAGAGGTCCTTTCCCAGCATGAAAAGAGGTCCTAAGACAAAACAGAGCAGGATGTGACCTTAAGTCCTTTTTGCAGCTTACCTGCTGCCGAATCCATTCCATGGGGATCCTGGGATTGGCTCTCCCAGGAGGGGAGCATGACAGAAGTGTTCCCCTCCACACCAGCTGCCTGCTGGAAGGGAGGAATCATGATGGCTCTGCCCCTTCCATCCACAGCAGAGCCCAGCACTTTCCCAGGCTGTGCTGGGGGAGGAAGCTCAGTCATTGCGCTTCCTGGCCCTCTGCACAGCAGGTAAGTGCGAGAGGGAGGTAGGAAGACTACGCAATTACGGTTCATTGATAGGAGAAACCCATCAATGATTTATTCCATGATTGTGATGGGATCGCGAGCAGATCACAATGATGTCAAGGGAAACTGTCATTGTGGTTCTGTCATGATCCTGTCACCATTGCAGGTTGGGAGTGGGGTGCAGAAAGGGCCTTAGAGAAGTTGTTTAGGGTTTGTTTGTTTTGATGGATTTCATTTTCACTGTTGTAGACAAAAAAAGATACTGATCTTGTTAACGCAGTAAGTAGACAGAATGTCACAAATACAGCATGCTCACAGCATCACTGTTTCACTGGCAATGCAAGGTGTCATGTTCAAATGCAAGGAAAGAGTTGATGGGGCCATGTCTTGCATAGCAGAGAATTCCCAGCATCCTCTACCTGATACATCATCAGATGTTTTCCCAGTTCAACAAAAGTGACAGAATGCTGAGCGCCATTCAAATGCACATACATCTTTTTCTTTTCTCACTTAAACAGGTGCTGTGGCATGACAGTAATGTGTGCATCCTGTCACAGGCTGTAGAATAGGCAGGTGGTTAAATCTGATTAACTGAACATTTCTTTTAATGGCCAAATCTGATCAAAACAGAATGATAACAGTGGATAACCAGTAGTCATAGTTTAGCTTTGATATATGCAAAGTAACTTAATCCTATAAGCCTTCCCCCACTCTGCCACTGTTGCCCTCCACAACAATCTGCCACCCTCCATTTACTCCTTTTGTCTTTCCCAGGCAGCATGCTTGTGTAGGATGGGGATGATATGGAAAGGCTGTTCTAACTCTCTCACATTAAGTCTTTATACTTGTACATGTAAAAACATGAATTTTATTCAGAAACAGTCAGCCCTCCACATCCATGGGTCTCACATTTGCAGATTTGATTGTTCGGAAATTATTTTCTGCCAGCTCTGCTGCTGCCCTACACCATTTTTAATAAGGACTTATAAGTCTTGCCTCACATTTCCAGTCTCTCTGCAAGCCTTGCAAGACTGGGAAAGACTGAGAGAGACTGCAAACATGAGGTGAGGCTTCTAACCCCCTATTAAAAATGGTATAAGGTAGCAGTGGAAGAAGCAGCCAGTCCTGCCTGCCAGGTAACTCCACCACCTTGAAGGCAGAACTGGGTAGCTGGTGTACTCCCCACTGCAGATACAAATGTACTGTGTCCTGTATGTTTGAATCTGTAGTGGGTTGAATTTGCAGATAGTAACTATAATTTTTTATGCATGTTAGATATGGTTGGGAGAGCTATAAATATTCATGTTTTTCCCACTTTCCTGTGGGTTCTGCACCCTTCAAATGTAGAGGGATGACTGTGCTTCCAAAAGTAAAAGTCACAATACAGAAAAAAAAACCCAAGTTCATTTGCACACAAGGAAGGCAGATTCCACACGTGGTGATGGAATTGCCCCAGTCCGGTACTTACTGGACTTCTTGGCTCAACGCTCGGATCCAGGCTGCTCCGGAGCAGTGCGTGGTCACCGCTCTGCACTGCTCCGGGGACGAAAATGGTGGCTTCCAGTTGGTGGAGGCTGAAGCTCGCCAGCCTAAAGCCCGCCCCTGGCAGATCTGCACGCTCGCACTGGTGCAACCCTGCAAATCTGCACCAGAGCGCGGGAATGGAGTGGCAAGGAGTGGCGTCCTCCATGCTTTTTTAAAAACCTGAAGAAACAAGTTTTTTAAAGGCACACTGCATGACCACTTCGGGTCGTTCCGGAGCAGACTGAGGTGCGGAACTACGTAAAGTAGTCCGACCAAGTCCGCTCCCAGGTGCAGACGTCCTCTCTGGAGGAAGCTCTGCACCGGTTTTTTTTAAGCCCATGTGGAAATGGCCTAAGACAGTTCATTTGCAACATTGACCCCTAGTTCTTGTTACCTTAACCCTCTTTTCCTAGTGTATTTCTTATCCTTCTTTGAGTGTGTATAGATTGGATCCACAACCACCGGAATAAATTGTTCGTAAATAGGTGCTTCATCTGCAGACTCAAGATGGAAGTATGAGTTCTTAGAATTAGGCTTAATTATTAAGAAAGGATTCTAGCCACTGATTTAAATTAAATGGTATATATAATCTGACATATGTGAAATTCAAATCAGAAGGAAGAATGAACATGGCTAATAAATTTAAAGGAGTATAGGCTCTCTTTTTAGCATTTTGAATACCCTCAAGGCACCAGATCCTGTCTGATCTTGGCAGCTAAGCAGGATCAGCCCTGATTAGAACTTCGATGGGAAACTGACAACAAATACTAGCTTCTGTAGGTTATATTTCAGAGGAAGGAACTGGCAAAACTACCTCTGAGTATTCCTTGCCTAAGAAAACCCTATAAAATTAATTGGGTCACCATAAGTCAATAGGTGACATGAAGGCACACAGACACACAGTTTACATATGTCCAATAATATTATCCCATCAACTTTTGTAGACTTAAAAATGAGGACAGGAATTTGAAATAATTTATTTGTTCTTTGCTGAGGTGTATAATTAATTACACAATCATATTTCAAATTTTGGTTTTGTCTTTTTGGAAACATGAAACAATGGATTAGCATTAGTACCTGCAGTGTTGGCTCTGTTAAGTGTTCTAGCTTCAGCAGACTATTTGAGTGTATATGGATGAACTGTATGAATGTAGATGTCTAGGTTTAAAAGTAGTAAAATTAAAAGAAGAGAGAAATGCCATTGGGTGTGTAGTCTTATGAGACCCAGCATGTTATAGTGGTTTGAGCATTGGACTTTGACCTGGAGACCAGGGGTCAAATCCCCACTTGGCCATGTGTAACGAGCAGAGAAACCACTGCCTGTCAGTGCCGAGTGCGAAAGGTGCACCCAAGCCTCGCACTCAAGGCCTGCTCAGCCTGACACCTTTTTCTGATCAGAACTGAACACCCTGGGAGATCTCTGAATCAAGCCAGGGCCAGGACAAACAGGTCTGCCTCAGTTCTCCCTCTCTGAGAACGCCGTCCCTTCCTCACTCTTGGCTTCTTCCTTTCAGGGCTCTCTCCCTTTTACTGCCTTCCCTAAATCTGCCCTTCTCCCAGATGTAAGGATCAGCAGTGATTTATATTTTCCAAGACTCTGGTACTGTTGGCACTAAGGTCAAGATGATATTATTGATAGCGTGTATATTCCAGTATTCAGAATAAGGCTCTGTGAGACTGTTTTAAGGAACACAGAACTTCAAACATTTATTGTAACCTTGTTGCTTTAAATGTGTCTTGTATCTCAATGTTTACACACAGCACACCATTCGTCTCTCTCTCTCTCTCTCTCAATACATTCTCTATCTCTCGTACACCCAGTTTCTCAGTTCTCTCTCCCACAGAGCTCTTCAAATCTCCAACCTTCCCCAAACACACCACAAATCACACTCCCTAGACAGATAAAATCTGTTATTTTCCTCTTTCCACCAGCCCCTCCCCTGGGCTATCCAAGGTTCCATTTCACCAGCCAATCAGCTTAAACACTCTCAGTTGCCAAGGAGGCTCTGTTGTCAAGACCCCCTCCCATCAGGCTCGTCACTCCATGGAAACCCCCGAGGGATCTTGGGCAAGTCACACACTTGGAAGGGAGGCAAGGGCAATCCCCCTCTGAACAAATCTTGCCAAAGAAACCTCAGGACAGGTTTGCCTTAGGGTCGCCATAAGTCGGAAATAACTTGAAGACACACAGCAGCAGCAGCAAAAAATTAAATTAAATTAAATTAAATTAAAACACGGGCATTAGGACCCATCATTTTAAAGGTGTGTAATTTCCTATGTGTATCTTGTCAGAGCCTGGAAATATGACTCCTAGAATCCTGTAGCCAGCATAGCTATGCTTTTCCAAAATCTGATCTGATTTCCTTTGCAACTGTGAAAATTTGTGTCCTTCTATTGCAGTTTTTTGAAAGCTTTGCTAATGCCAACTTTGAAAATGATGAGAAACCTAATTATGAGAAACCTAACTCAGATGGAAAGGCTGCCGAAGCAAGTTTAGATGCTGGAGATGACAGCCCAGACACGCCATCTACCCTGAAGGAGGGCATGGAAAGCAATCTGGCGTCAGCTGCTTCTGAAACAATTGAAAATGAAGATAAAAATGAGGACAGTGAAAAGGAAGTGAAGTCTATCCTCACAAAGGACAGGCGGGTAGAAGATGATGGCTACAAAGCAGTGTGGTTTAAAGAAGACATTGACCCAGAAGCTAAAGATGATGTTTTGGTGATCGAAGATGATAGTGATTTAGAACGGAACCAGCATGAGAGTGATGGGGATAGTAATGGAGAGGAGGATGTTGTTGATGATGATGATGATGATGATGATGATGGTGGTGGTGATGATGATGATGATGATGGTCATGGCAGTGGCAGTGGAGATAATGATAGCGGCAGAGGTAGTAGTGATGTCTCCATCATTCTAGGAAGACCTCATCTCCCAGAGGCTCAATTTGCTCCCAGTGAATCTCTTGAGACTAAAGAAGAGAATGACATTTATTTGTAAAGTTAACAAAGTAAGATGACCTTTCCAAGCTACTGTTAAAAGGATTGTGTCGTTATGTCCTGACTAGGGTTTCTGGTGCCATTTGTTGAATGGTTAAATTCTGCTCAGTTCATATGAAGCATGGACCAAGAAGGGTTATGTGCTATCTTGTCTCAGAGGATGTGGGAATAAATCACTCTTCCCCAGATAGAAAGCTGATCAGTAGTATGTTTTCAGGAATCCTTATGTTCCAGCCAAATATAATCATAACGTATAGCGTCCAGGGTCAACCCAAGCCCTTTTCATGGGTGTTATGCAGAAAATTCTCATTTCCTATATGAACCAGAAAGTGCATCATAGAATAAATTTTTTTGAGGGAGGCATTGTAAGCAAGGGTTAATAGCTTGCTTTAAACAGTGGTTGTTATTTCCATGTGATGATTTTGCTAGAATGGGACTAGTAGTAAACACTGTAGGGATGAACTGGGCTTTGGTATCCGTGTCAGTCATCTGACAAAAGCCAAAATTTGGAAGAGCAATTCAGCATTGAAATGAGCTGTTCAAGGAGCAAATCTGGAATGACAGTTATACGAAAGTCTTCATTTAAACGAAAAGAAACATAGCACTCATTTAAGGGATGACTGTTTTTCAGAACATTGTCATTATGGTCCAGTGAATGGATTTGAATCCAAGAGCCATGGTTTTAGCTTATTGCTTTGGACATGTTTAACACTCCCAGTTGCGACCACCCAAGCATAAAAATGTAGTAACAGTGGCATCTCCTCAGGCTGCTAAAAACTGTAAAAGTTGGTAACATCCCTATGCATATCTAGTCAGATGTAAGCCCAATTGAGTTCAAGGGCACGTACTCTCAGGTAAGCAAGTACAGGACTGCAGATGCAAGTTCCCATCTTAAGTACCCTCCTAGAAAATAGTTGAGCAGGAATGGGACTTCCCTTTGTGTCAACCATTATAGGCCTGGGCTGCTGAACTGCTAAGTCGCAGCATTTTTTTGTGTGTGTGTACATGGCTTTATGATTTGGGTTGTCTTCATACTATATTTTGTTCCTCTAGGAAATGATATAAAATCTTACACTTTTAAGTACAAAAGCTAAAGTGATACGTTAAATTCTATTAACATCAAAAAACTATACTAAGGTCTCCTTTTAAATGATTAAAAAACATGGAGAAAAAATAGTATATTTCCTACTTGTATGTGTGATTTGCAAGAGCACAGTTCCAGGATGATGAAATAGTGGCACAGAAAGAGGATGCTGTGGTTATAACATTAACAAAAGAGGAGAAGAAATACAATTAATAATTGACAGAAGCGTCAAAAAGAAAAATGTTTTCTCCATCTTCAGAAGAATTGCCCTTCAGCTAAGTATTACTAATAAAAGAAAAGAAATGAAAAAAAATCTGATAAATAATGGATTCTGTTGTTTCTTATTGACTTATATAAAATACTTTTCTCTTAGAAAAAGGATCAGGAATTGGCCTTTAATATAATTGTGACAGCAAGGGAGAAAAAGAGAGAAATGCTGTAGATGAGAGACTCCAGTGATCAAAGAATGGATGGATAATGTGTTTCTGCAGCAAGTTGACAAGTTGTGTTTGAATTAAGGAAGGTAGACAAAAGATTAATATATGCCCTGTAAGACAGATTGCAGATGTCAATTAGAGGGAGAGAAAATATATTAACATATAAATCACACCAATTATTTAGACTTTCTGTGATAATTACATGGGGGGAGGAATATAATGCCTATTGGTTAGTGTTCATTTTGGAAAAGATAAGCTACCTCTGTATAAGGCCTCCAACAATATAATTTTATTAAAGTCTATTATTAAAAATAAGTTTTACAAAGAGTATTATATGATGCGCATTGAAATTCTATACTTGCTGAACCAGATGCATGCTAATGTCTCATAATTGCTTTGCCAATCTATAAATAGTTCTTGGATTTTGGCTTTACTTTTTTTTTCTGGAAAAATCTAGTAAGATAATATTTGCCATTTGCCATTGCCAAAATCTAGCCACAATCCAGTTTCAGTGCACAGAGAGGTATCTATGGAGGCTCTCTACAGGGAGCATGGAGTGTGCAGAGAGGTAAAAAGGGGAAGAGAAGCTAATGAAATTGTACAGCATTGGGCCAGTCCAGCTTTTTCCAGCATGGCGTATTGGCTTGACTATGACTCTGGAGGCCAGGGCTGAAATCCCCACTCTGTCCTGGAAACCCAGTAGGGAAGGCTACAGCAACTTGCTTTTGTCTGAGGCCGTTTCTGCACTGCACTCTTATAGCACGATTATTCCACTTTCAACATCCTATGGAATCCTGGAGTTTGGCCAGCCCCTCCCTAAACTGCAAACCCCAGGATTCTATAGGATGTTGAAAGTGGAATAATTGTGCTATAGTAGTGTGGAAATGGCCTGAGTCTCCTGGAAAGGGCAACATTCAGCCTCCTCCTCTCCTCTCCTCTCCATCCCCCATTGAGTTGAGTGCAAACTACATTTGCACTTTGAATTCAGTTTGCAGCAACTGAAGTAGGAAAAAGTGGGAAGAAGAGGGAGAATCTGGGACATTTTTTAAAAAACTTAATCAGAATGTCCCTGCCAAACAAGACCTGTTGTATGTGGAGCTCATCTTTCTCGTACTGCAAATAGCTTCCATGGAAAAGAACTAGACCACCGGAAATGCCACCCCCCAGCCCCAAGTGAACATTGTGTGTGGTTGAGCTGGCTCAGCTACAAAGTAGAAAGTATCAGATGGCTCAGGCAGCAGAAGATATGGGGTGGGTAGCAGCAGCAAGATGCTGGAGGGAATGTGTGTGCCTTCTTTGGGTTAATGTGATGACCACATATGTAGGAGAAGATTTGGTTTAGTTGCCCAAGTCAAAGAAAAACTATTCTGTACGTGAAATGGTGGAAGAATGCTATCCTTACCTTTGTACTCAAGCAGCAGAGCCCCTTTGATTAGCCTTAGTCATCACTGAGTAACTAGAAAATTGAGGAAGCAAGAGGGAAAGGGAATGAACAGAGCCTGCCAATCCTTCCACTTTTCTCTGCACGCATCATTAACTCGTTCAGTACTGGCTTTCCTGCCTCAGCCCACAGAGCTTCTATGGCCAGACCTTGGCATATGGTGTGTGTGTGTGTGTGTGTGTGTGTGTGTGCGCGCACATGTGTACATACGTGCATGTACCTTCACAGATGATTTGAAGGCATACACACACACAAACACTGAACATTACCAAAGTAAGCTGAACAGGTATCCGTGAAGAGTATTTGCTGTAAGAAGACGTTTTGGGGAGCAGTTCAGGCAGACTGATCCTTCCATCTCTTCCTGAAATATCAATGTAACCACATGACACGGTTTAAAATTCCCAAAACAGGTATTCAGTGGGAAGCTTCAGAGCTAAAATTTCCTGGAACCATGGCAAAGTGGCCATTTGACTGGGCTTTGCCATATGACCAACTTGTTGAATGTATGGAGTAAAAGCCTGCCTACCTTGCTTGGCCTGAGTTGCATGTGGACGACATATTTGTTAACAAAAGGCTTAGCATTAATGCCTTTCTCTCTAGCTGTGCCTAAACATTTGATTCCCTTCTCTTTTAATTATTGATTTCACTGTTCTCTCTTCCTTATCCTTTTTCTTCCTCTCTCTTTGCCCGCAAAATTCCTGACTAAACGTCTCTCTCTCTCTCTCTCGTTCTTTCTTTTCCCCCCTCTCCTTTTTCTTTCTCTCTTTCACGTTCTCTCTTCCCGCTGCCATCCTGGTTCCCCTTGTCCTATCCCTAGACCACAGTTCCTGGCTAAACATCATCACCTATGTTTATCAATCTCTTTTGCTCTGTCTCCACCCTTCCAAACTATCCTGGCTTTTTTTTTCTTCTTTTCTCATTGCTCTTTTTCTCACTCTCTTTTTCCTTTTATCTCCACTTCTCCTAATAACATTAATTATCTTCTACTCTCCTCTCTCCCTCCCTCTATCTATTTTTCTCCAACTCCAAACTGGTAGCAAGGTCGGATATAAATTTAATTTTAAAAAATCCTCTTTCATATCACTCCCCCCACACACACACGCAAAGAAAAGCTTGATACCATGTCTGGTTTCATGTCTTTTTTTTTTCCTTCACAGTGAAGTACTAGATAGAGCATGACTAATGTACAAACTTTTTCACATGGAACTTGATATAATTGTTACCCTGCTTGCTGGGGATCCCTTAGGGAATTCCCAACGTCAACATTATCACTTATGGGGAAAAGTAGCTGCGAACACTGCTGTAGCAATGCAAAGAGAGCAGGGTAATTAAGGATCTTGAGCCCAGTGTTTGTGGAGTTGGTTCACGGAGAATCAGGCTGACTGTTCAAATTTCAGTGTTTTATTGAAAAAAATGTCAAAATTCATACAGTCACTCTTGTTGCACTCACTCACACAATCATACAAGATGCTATAGAAATTAGAAAGAGGTGAAAATTAAGAGGGGGGGTTAGGTAATACTGTACTAATCCAGAAGTCTTCAGCTGGGAAAAAACAGGTGGAGAGCCCAACTCAGCCTAGAGGAGGGGCTGAGGGGAGCTTTCCACTGGCAGAGGGACTGCTTGCAAGTCTGGGAGAACTCCGAAATGGAGGAGAAAAAGGGGTTCTAGTTATAGGGCTAAACATGTCCTGGGGACCAGATGGCTGCATTTTTATGAAGATGAATCTTAGCTTTGTAGTTCAAGAAAATACAGCCAGGCATCCTTGTAGTTTCCTGCAAGATGACTATCTCATCTGGGGATGCATACCTCCAAAGTATAACATTCCTGGCTGTTTGAAATGTTAATTTGATCCCAGAGACCTCTTGTCTCCTGTTGGCACTATTATTGCTGAAAATCCATTCAAATGGTCTGTGTGAACCATTTCCGAGATTCACCTAGGATGCATTTAACAGAAAACAGGGCTGCCCTTTGATCTATATCCATAGCTCTGCTTGCCTATGTTTCCTTCCAGTAGATCTCTACGGCTCACTATATTTGATATAAAATAATTATGCTCCTCAGGACATAGTATATAGGTGTGGTGACATAATGGTCTTGATCAAATATAGTCTAGGGAGCACTCAACTCCCCAAACATGTTCCCTCTTCTTTTTAAATCAAAGGCTGCTGCTTTTTTGAATGTTACATGTGAGAGGAACGGCCAAAGATTATGCAAGGAATCCAAATGAACAATGCTGTAATCTAAATCTTTGTTCTCACTTGCCAATATTTCTGGTATACTGTACTTTGGAATCTGTGCTTGTTTTCCCATCTGGGTTTCCATGTTAGCGGCTAATGAAGAGATGAAAAGGTCATCTTAGTAGCTACCAAACAGATTTAAAAATGTATTTATGGTTGCCCATAAAGAGAGCAGGGAATTGCCATCTTTATTCCAACAGGCTGTATCCATGAGAAGAAAGATTATAGCAGAATAGGAAAAACTCCCAGGAACAAATTACAGTACAGAATTTGTCATGTCTTCATCAAACTTTATGAGTATTTGGGTATAAGAAAAGAATGATTTTTCCCTTCTCTTTAGGTGGTGCTAATATTGTTACATTTTTATCTGGGTAGAAATACTTCAGTCACACAATCTACTGTTCATGTTGCTCACTCCTTTTCCTTGCTTTGTTTCTTCCTACCTCCCAGTAATTATTTAAAATTATCACCAATTGTTGGCATCCTCATGAAGTTGTTCGGCAAACAAAATACTTCTGAATTCCAAATTATTGATTGATTGCTATACAGTCAGCTCTCATGATTTGTGGTTTTGATTTTCACAGATTTGATTATTTGCAAGTTTCTCCAAACCCTGCACCCATATCTCAAGCACTTCTTTTTTGGGGAAACCTTCCCTCTAGGTGGCTCGGATCAGGCCGTGTGACCCTTTAAAAACCCACCTCTGGTGCTCTTCTTCCTCCTCCATCAGCTGCTGCTTGGCCAGCTAAGGACAGCTCCCAGTCCAATTTCTCAGCACCACAAACCCTCTCCCAGTGCTCCCCACACACACCCAAGGAAGGAGATGGATGAGAGATAGGAAGTATAGGGCCACCATATCAATGCACTCCCTTTCCCTCTCCTTTCCCTGTGCTGGTTTAGGCCCTGGGTGTCTGTTCTCCTAACCATGTCTTGACCCCCTTCCCACAAATACACACACATACATTTTGATATTTGTGATTTTTCCACTCTTGTAGGGTTTGTGTGACCCTAACAAATATGAAAGGTTGACTGTAGTCATTAAATATACCGACTGGAATTTACTAAGGAAGTTACTAATGTGTAACCTAGAGTTGTATATTTGTGATTGGCTTGTATTCATGATCCCTGTGTATTCACTATTTTAGGGAATATACAGGGATTGTGAAAGTGCTCCAGTCCCAATTTACCAAGCAGCAGCTCTTGTGAACAGTGGGGGTCTGTTCCCCTGTTGATTAGGAAGCAGCAGGCTGACGTTTCCATTCGCTTCCCACAAGCTATCTCCAGTGCGAAGGGGAATTGCTACTGAATTCTGCTTCTTCCTGTCCCAATGGAGATCACTGATGAGAGAATGTGGGCATGTCAGTCAACTGCTTTCCAATCAACAGGGGAACAGACCCCCACTGATTGCAATGGTTGCTGCCTAGTAAGTGGGGATTGTGTGGGTCAGGCTGGGAGATACTATCTAGCTACCTAATTAAGGTGATTATGTAGCTAAGTGGGCAATACAGAATCACAGCTCTTGTTTATAACCTTCTGGTTTTTTATTCCAAAATACTTTTGTGTCCACAAGAGATAAGATTTCTCTTTCTTGGCCAAATAACTTCAAACGTCATCCTTATTCTCATATAAAAGATTCTAGTTATAGTACAATAGCATGGGGCAGGAAAATTGACGAAGATATAATAGATATTGCATCCCACTGAAAGAGAGATATTGTGATGAAACTTAGTGATAACTACCATCAGCTGTTCCTTTAAAAAAACAAATTCAGACACTTTGTTGACTTCCATTAGCTGCTCTTAGTTCGTCTGTGCATGATGTGAGATGTTTCCTTAGGGTATGATGACTGTATTAGTTACTAATTAACAGCAAGGGAAAAATCCAACTGCCAATCTCATTTTGCTCCACACTTTAATTAACCCCAAAGAATAGAAGCCTATAAAAATAAAAGGACAGGAATGCACTGAGCTACACAGAAGGGTGGGGTGGGGTGGGGTGGGGTGGGGTGGGGTGGGGTGGGTTGGGTTGTTGCATTGCGTTCCTTATACATAGTGCAGGATTTTCATGAATAAGAAGTCATTGTTACACAGCAGCTTTATTCAACCTGGTGCCCTCCAGGTCTTGGGACCACAGCTTCCTGTTAGCTTCAGCCAGGATAACCAATGGTTAGGGATGAAATAAGTTGTAATCCAAAACATCTGGAGAGCACCAGTTTGGAGAAGTCTGTTATATGAGGTCTATGACCCCTTTCACAACTTTTACAACAAATAAGTCCATACAGAACTATATATGGATATGGT